>JANCRA010000087.1:1227151-1332151 GCA_024362935.1 Setophaga petechia | reverse complement strand
TGGATGCACCAGAGGGATCACAGAGTTGTGGGATAGCCTGAGCTGGACAGGAGCCATCAGGATCATTGAATCCAGCTCCCAGAGATTCCCTGAGCCAGGAAGGAACCATCAGGATCCCACTCCCAGGAATTCCCAGAGCTGGGAAGGAGCCATCAGGACCATTAAATCCCCTTCCCTTCCCTGCCCAGACCCCCAGGAATTCCCTGAGTGGGGAAGGAACCATCAGAATCATTGAATCCCACTCCCAGGAATTCCCTGAGCTGGGAAGGAGCCACCAGGATCATTGAATTCAATTCCCAGGAATTCCTTGAGCTGGGAAGGAACCACCAGGATCATTGAATTCAGCTCCCAGGAATTCCCAGATCTTGGAAGAAGCCACCAGGATCACTGAATCCCACTCAAAAGAATTCCCAGAGCCAGAAAGGAGCCATCAAGATCATTGAATCCAGCTCCCAGGAATTCCCTGGTCTTGGAAGGAGCCATCAGGATCATTGAATCCAGCTCCCAGGAATTCCCAGAGCTGGGAAGGAGCCATCAGAATCATTGAATCCAGCTCCCAGAGATTCCCAGAGCCAGGAAGGAACCATCAGGATCCCACTCCCAGGAATTCCCTGAGCTGGGAAGGAGCCATCAGGACCATTAAATCCCCTTCCCTTCCCTGCCCAGACCCCCAGGAATTCCCTGAGCTGGGAAGGAGCCACCAGGATCATTGAATCCCACTCAAAAGAATTCCCAGAGCCAGAAAGGAGCCACCAGGATCATTGAATCCCACTCTCAGGAATTCCCTGAGCGGGGAAGGAGCCATCAGGATCATTGAATCCAGCTCCCAGGAATTCCCTGAGCTGGGAAGGAGCCACCAGGATCATGAATCCCCCTCCTTTCCGTGCCCAGACCCGCAGGAGCTGCCCCTGTGCCTGGCAGAGCCGTCCCTGCTCAGGGCACACCTCCAGCCCTGCTTCACCTTCTGGAGAAAGGATGGGCAAGGAAAGTACCAGGAATAGCACAGAGGATGCTGGATGAGGCAAGCTCGCTATCTGAGCTCCCATCTCCTGCCCCAAGCCCTTCCAGCCTGTTCTGCCAGCCGGGCAGGGGCGTTTTACCAGCTCAGTTCCACCCCTGGCCTGCCAAATCCCCTCCAGGAGCAGCACAAACCCCGGGCAGCCCTTGCAACACCCCGGGTTGAGCTGGGATTTGGAGCACAGACGGCTCCTGGCCTCGGGTTCCTCATGCCAGCACCTCAGCTGCCTTTTCCTGGGGAGCAGGAGGGAGAGCTGGGTCCCACAGCAGCCAGGAGCCTTTGGGAGGCCGCAGTTAAATTTCTACATTTGTACATTTAACTGCTGCAGTTAAATTTCTACATTTGTACATTTATCTGCTGCAGTTAACTTTCCACATTTCTACATTTAACTGCTGCAGTTAACTTTCTACATTTCTACATTTAACTGCTGCAGTTAAATTTGTACATGCGTACATTTATCTGCTGCAGTTAAATTTGTACATTTATCTGCTGCAGTTAAATTTCTACATTTGTACATTTATCTGCTGCAGTTAAATTTGTACATTTGTGCATTTAGCTGCTGCAGTTAAATTTCTACATTTGTACATTTATCTGCTGCAGTTAAATTTCTACATTTGCACATTTAGCTGCTGCAGTTAAATTTCTACATTTGTACATTTAACCGCTGCAGTTAAATTTGTACATTTGTACATTTAACTGCTGCAGTTAATTTTGTACATTTGCAGTGGTTCAATTTGCAGCAGTTCAATCCAGACACGTTCCTAAATCTGCCTGTTAAGGAACTCAGCTCTTTTTTATTTTTTTTTCCCCCTGTGTCCAATCTCCTCTGGAGAGCACACAGAGCTTTGAAAGTCTCAGCAGCTTCTGAGCGAGCTCCACCTTTGGCTAACAAATGCAGAAATGGGAGAAAATCAGAAGCAGGAGGTGCTGTTAGGAGGAGAGGGGAGCTGAGGGCTCCAGGGGGAAGGAGCCCCTCATTCCTGGATAACCCCTGTGCTGCCAGGCTGAGGGAGCTGTGGACAGCTAAACCCCAGATTTCAGGGCAAAATGTGGTGGTGAGAGGCTCAAACCATTCCCAAGAGCCAAACCCCAGCTCTGGTTCTCAGAACTGGAGTGTGGACATGGAAAATCCACCTGGATCTCAGGATCGCCAGGGTGGGAAGGGACCTCCAGGATCACCCAGTGCCATCACCCCAATCCCTGTCCCCAAGGCCACATCCAGACTGCTCTGGGACAATTCAGTGACTCCAAACCTCCCTGGGCAGCTCAGACCACTCTGCCAGGGAAATTTTATTTTCAAATCTCCAATCTGAGCCTCCCCTGGTGCCATCTGAGGCCATTTCTCTCATTTTTTCCCTGCCCCTCCTGTCAGGAGCTGTGCAGAGCAATGAGGATCCCCCTGAGCCTCCTTTTCTCCAGGCTCAGCCCCTTCCCAGCTCCCTCAGGAGTTTTCCAGCCCCTTCCCAGCTTCATTCCCTGCCCAGCCCCTCCAGGTCCTCTCTGAATTGAGAGTTTCAAACTCTTCCCTGGATTTGATGGTTCTTTTGCCTTGGAAACCAATGGGAAGTCCACTGGAAATGCAGAAGGACAAACGTGGGTGACAATCCATGGAGTGCTGGCCCTTGATCACCTGCACAAGGTGGGGGGATGAGAGGTTTGGGGGGTTTGTTTTTTGGAAATTTTCCTGATTCCCTGGGAGAGACAGAATCCATGAGTCCAACCTGCCCTGGAGAGGAGTTTGATTGCTAATTAAGGGCTGTGATTAGTGCCAGCCTCTAACTGGTGACCTGGAAAGTGTGTGAGGGTGGACTCCTCCCCAGCCATTCCAGGGAAAATCCTGCAGGATTCCTCCTGCTCCTCAGCAGGGCAGCACAGTGAGGATCCCAATCCTCCAGCAGGGATCCCACATCCTCCAGAGCTGGGGATTTTTGGGGGTTTTTCTGCCAAGGTCAGGATTAAATGTGTGATTCTTGTTGGGACTCAGATGTTTATCAGTTCTTATCTCTGTCACAGCCTCACAAACCCTGAGTTCTGCAGCACCTTCAACAAACTAAAAATGGAGCCCTGTCTCTCTCTCCAAGGCCTTTGAAGGATAAACTGTCCAATTAAGAAATGACACCTCAATTATTTTCACTTTTAACCCAATACCCAACCACCCATGGCTGCAATGGGGACTTTTTTATCCAATGACACAAAACCACCCAAACCCATGGAGAAGGAAAAGAAAAAGGAGAAGAAGAAGGTGAAGAAGAAGGAGCAGCCTCCACCCTAAAACCTCCATCTTGCTTTCTATCTATTCCTGTATTCTAAACCCTTAAACTCAATGTGAAAACCACATTCACTCTCTTGTGAAAATTAAAAAGTTTAATAAAGGCCAATGGGAGATAAGGACCACAGAGCAAAGGTTGTTACACCAGGTGTATTTTGACACTTAGCCCAGAGCACACTGGTATTTTTGGGGATATTCCTTAAATACTTTTCTCATTATATTAGCTTGCTGTATATTTCTAGACTTTTATGTATAGTAAACTTGTTCTTCACACTTAGTTTACATGTTTCAAGAATTGTTTAGGATGGTTCCTCTTTAGGTCTGCCTGTTTAGAGTGTGCATATTATTTGGTTGTAGTTTTAGTTTGTTCTTATCATTTCCAGTTTCTAGGCCTTAATCTGCACTGTCTTTAGATGGTGAGTGTTAACAGTTAGCACATTTGTTGCAAGTGTTCTCATTTTATGTTTATTGGATGTTATCTAAATAGACATTTTAATACAAGCAGAGCTATTTCATTACTATGTCCAAGCTTAATTAATAACAGAAATAAAAATTATATATTTATAACAAAGTTGCTTTAACACCACACATATAAAATCCATTTTAATATCTGTGAAAAGCCAATATTATAATATCTATATATTGTATTTATAACACTGAATTTCCCACCCTGTGATATCACACACTTCTGTTCAAACTCCACACCTTTAATCTCAGTTTTATTACTGAATTTTGGAAGCTTCTCCAGGCCCTCAGGTCAATGCAGTGTTCTCTGGGGCTCAGTGCCTGGCAGCACAGAAAGTCTGGAATTCTCAATATCCAGGGTTCCAACACCATCCAGCTGCCATTTTTAGGGCTGAGAGTGAAGGGGCTGGGGTGGTGCAGGATTTCCAGGGCGAGGGTGGGAATTCTGGGAATGTGGAATGAGGAAGATTTCATGTTGGAACCCAGGGCACAGGGAACAGTTCTCTGCTTGTTTTGACAAGTCCTGACCCTGGGAGAACACTGCTTCTAACCTTCATCCATGGAGAAAGCTTCCAAGCCTTTGGGATGAATTGGAATCTGTGAAATAGGCAGTGGTAGAGTTGATCACAGGGTGAAAAACTCAGAGTTTTGGGTTTTTGGTGTGGAGGTGGGTAGGAGACAAGATGGAGGATTTGGGGCATTGTCTGATCTCCTTCTTGTTCCTCATCTGCTCCGTTTTCTGCAGTGTTGGGGCACAGGGTGATTGGTTAGAAAGAGCCACAATGCAGAGGTTGTATCAACAAACAAATAATTAGTTATTGGAAGAAAAGCAGACATAAAATACTTTCTAAAAGCTAATTGAACAAAATAGCTTTAGAAGCCCTTCAACCTGTGTGACTGGTGACTTTTGGTGCCTTTCTCTCTGTACTTTAAGTCTGGGATGCAGAGGTGAACTAAACTATTGATAAGAGAAAAATAAACAACAACCTGAAGACAAAAAAACCCCAAAAGTCCTGTTTGCCTCTCAATTCTGGCCCAGAACTTTTTAGGTGTCTCCCCATCAGGGGTAGGGATTGGGGTTTTCCCTGATTTCCTTCCATTCCACTTTTCCTTCATCTTCCTCAGCCTCTGTGCTGCTGATCCAGAGGGACATGGAAGTTCCCCCAGTTTTCCCTGGATTTCAGTGGAGTCGTAAGGAAGTTTCTTTCTCTTCGTTTTATCCTTCAGGAGATGCTCTGGAGCTTTGATGCCCTTTCAGAAGCTGTGGCTCAGGAAATGGGGCTTGGGTGAGGAACAAAACTGGAGGCAGAAACTGGAGCCAAGCTCTGTGCCCTGATGTCAGGACCCAGCACATCCCTCTGGCTGTCCTGAGCAGCCCAGACCCTGCCAGGGGGCTCAGAGACCCTGGCACAGAGCCCAAAATGCCCCTGTGGGTTTGATTGTGACCCGTGGAGCAAATTACCAACCTTCTATGAAGATCAGCAAGCCACAACAGTTGAAGTAGAATATTAGTGAAGTTATCACAGGGTGGAAAAGTAAATTTTAGGGTTTTTGGTATGGGGGTTCAGGGGGCAAGATGGAGGGAACTGGGTGTGTCCAGCCTCTCTCCTTCTTCTTCTTGGCCTCCATCTCCTGTGGTGATGTTGGCACTTACAGATTGGTTTAGAGTAGAAGCTCACTGTCTAGCACAGGTGATGGGCACTGGACAGTAATTGTAAACATTGCACACGTGGTTTGTAGTATAAAGACACAACACCACCCCTGGGGCAGGCAGAGTGCCTGGACTGTCCTGCTGAGCTGACCTCGGCAGGGCAGGAGAAAATTTTTTACAGATAAGACAAAATAAACAACCTTGAGACCGAGAAATGAAGAGCTCTGACTCCTTCTTTAAGTGCTGGGCTGGGAAAACAGACTTGGGTACTTTTCTCGGGGTCACTCTGACAAAAGAATGATCGTGACACCCTGAGTGTCCCCTGCCCAAGGGTGTCCCCTGCCCAAGGGTGTCCCCAACCCTCCCCAGCCACAGCCCTGGGCTTCCCTGAGCAAGGAGGGGATGGCTTTGGAGCAGGAATGCCAAGAAATGAGAAATAAACCTGGCAGGCTGTCGAGATCATTTGTTTGTCAGAATGACCCCGAGAAGAATTCCAAAGTCAGTTTTCCCAGCCCGGCGCTTAAAGAAGGAGTCAAGGCTCTTCATTTCTCGGTCTTAACGTTGTTTATTTTATCTTATCTAGAAAAAATTTTCTCCTGCCCTGCCGAGGTCAGCTCAGCAGGACAGTCCAGGCACTCTGCCTGCCCCAGGGTGGTGTTGTGTCTTTATACTACAAACCACATGTGCAATGTTTACAATTACTCCCCAATACCCATCACTTATGTTAGACACTGAGCTTCTACTCTAAACCAATAAGTAAGTGCCAACATCACCACAGAAGATGGAGGCCAAGAAGAGGAAAGAAGAAGCACGAGGCACGCCCCGATTCCTCCATCTTGTCTCCATAACCCCCCTGTACAGGGACAGAACCCCCCCTGTACAGTAATCCTAAAATGCATAATTCACTCTGTGATAACTTCACTAATATTCCACTTAAACTGTTGTGGCTTGCTGATCTTCATAGAAGGTTGGTAATTTGCTCCACAGGCCATAATCAAACTCACAGAGGCATTTTGGGCTCTGTGCCAGGGTCTCTGAGCCCCCCGGCAAGGGTCCTGGCTGCTCAGGACAGCCAAAGGGATGTGCTGGGTCCCGACAGCAGGCTTCCAGTGATGGCAAATCCACTGGATTTGGAAGCTTCCATCAGTTTTATGATGATGGAAACATGGAAGTTTCCATCAGTTTTATGGGACACAGCTGAGGGTTTGGTTCCTTTATTCCTGAAATTCTATTTTTTTTTTAAACACACAAGGCAAGGAAACAATCAAGCGAGGCTGGTTTAGTGCTTTTTTTGTGGGAAATAGATTTAGAGAATTATAAATTGGAATTATAAATTCAGTATTTTCTATTTATAGAAAATTTTATATATTTTAATCCTATTTTGTGGGAAATAGATTTAGAGAATTATAAATTCGAATTATAAATTCAGAATTTTCTATTTATAGAAAAATGTATATATTTTAGTCCTGTTTTGTGGGAAATAGATTTAGAGAATTATAAATTTGAATTATAAATTCAGTATTTTCTATTTATAGAAAAATGTATATATTTTAATCCTATTTTGTGGGAAATAGATTTAGAGAATTATAAATTCGAATTATAAATTCAGAATTTTCTATTTATAGAAAAATGTATATATTTTAGTCCTGTTTTGCGGGAAATAGATTTAGAGAATTATAAATTCGAATTATAAATTCAGAATTTTCTATTTATAGACAATTCTATTTATAGAAAATTCTATTTATAGAAAATTCTGAAAGCCTACCAAAAAACTCACGTAATGTACATCTATATACAAGCATTCAGACAAGAAATGCTAACTTAGAAATACCATAAAACAAGATATTGTTGAAAGAAAAATGAAACTAAAAAGAAGTTTCAAAAGATAGCCTTACAAATAAAACTAAATACTTTAAAGAAATAAAACTGTGCAAGATACATTGTGGTAAGACCCACAAAGAGTAATTTTAAAGAATTAGCTTTAAAACAATTACAGCATAATATAACAAAAGCTAATAAACCAAGAAACACTTACAGGGTATTGTAATTAAAAAATAATTAACTTCTGATTGTAGTAAATTACAACATCTCTATTGCCTCATCCCTCTCGTAAAACTAAAAATGGAATAAAAAATTTAACACCTCTCAGTAACCCCATCTCTAAATAAGAATAATAATAAAAAAACTTAGCCACTGTTTTTTGCCAAAATATTGGATTTTAAAGCACCAAAACCCTGGGGTTGGATGGTTTTGGTGGGAATTGATCTCTGTGTCCCCTCTTACAGGGGCAAGGACACCTGGGAGCACAGGCAGGACATGACCAAAGCCCTCTGAAATCCCAAAAACAGGAATGAGGAGGATCAGGGATGGATGAGCTCCAGCTTGGAGCATTTCCCAGCCCCACTCTCCTCCCAGCTTTTGGAGTATTTTTTCCCAAATATTGGATTTTAAAGCATCAAAGCCCTGGATGATTTTGGTGACAATTGCCCTGACCTTTGTGTCCCCTCTTCCAGGAGCAAGGACACCTGGGAGCACAGGCAGGACATGACCAAAGCCCTTTGAAATCCCAAAAGGCTGTGGAGGATCAGGGATGGATGAGCTCCAGCTTGGAACATTTCCCAGCCCCACTCTCCTTCCAGCTTGTGGAGTATTTTTTGCCCAAATATTGGATTTTAAAGCCCCAAAATCCTGAATGGGCTTGTGTCACCTCTGTGTCCCCTCTTCCAGGAGTGAATACACCTGGAAGTACAGGCAGGACATGACGAAATCCCTCTGAAATCCCAAAAGCAGGAATCAGATAGGAGTGGAGGCTCAGGGATGGATGAGCTCCAGCTTGGAGCATTTCCCAACCCCACTTTCCTCTCAGATTGTGGATTATTTTTTTTCCCAAATATTGGCTTTTAAAGCATCAAAACCCTGGGTGGTTTTGGTGGGAATTGCCCTCATCTCTGTGTCCCCTCTTCCAGGACACCTGGGAGCACAGGCAGGGCATGACCAAAGCCCTTTGAAATCCCAAAAACAGGAATGAGGAGGATCAGGGATGGATGAGCTTCAGCTTGGAACATTTCTCAGCCCCACTTTCCTCTCAGATTGTGGAATATTTTTTTGCCCAAATATTGGATTTTAAAGCACCAAAATCCTGAATGGGCTTGTGTCACCTCTCTGTCTCCTCTTCCAGGAGTGAATACACCTGGAAGTACAGGCAGGACATGACGAAATCCCTCTGAAATCCCAAAAGCAGGAATCAGGTAGGAGTGGAGGCTCAGGGATGGATGAGCTCCAGCTTGGAGCATTTCCCAGCCCCACTCTCCTCCCAGTTTGTTTTCCTCACTCCCAGCCCCGGGACACACAAGCTGGATCGTGTCTGACATTTCCTGTCGAGCCAGGGCTGCCGGCCCGGAGGAAATGGGATGCAGGAATGTCTGGATGTGACAGCAGCGCCGGCGGGGAGGTGACACCGCTCACGTGAGCGGCCATCGGTCACCAGGGACAGCGGCCCCGGGGCTCGGCCACAGGTGGATCCCTGCGCGTTATCCCTGGGACTCCTCCCAAAAAATCTGGGTCATGCCCTGGCAGGTGTTTGCTGAGGGGATGAGCCGTGCCAGGGCTGGGGTGCTGAGGGATGACCCTTCCCCAGCATTCCTCATCTTCCTCCTCATCCTCCTCCAAAGAGTCCTGGAGGCAGGAACCTTCAGGATCATCCCATCCCCATGGGCAGGGACACCTTTCCCATCCCAGGTTGCTCCAAGCTGGCCTTGGACACTTGCAGGGGGATGTTTTGGGAGGTGTTTGCTGCAGGAATGAGCATTCCCAAGGCTGGGGTGCTGAAGGATGACCCTTCCCCAACATTCCTCCTCTTCCTCCTCATCCTCCTCCAAAGAGTCCTGGACGCAGGAGCCTTCAGGATCATCCCATTCCCATGGGCTGGGACATTCCCATGGCAAGGACACTTTTCCTTGTCTCAGGTTGCTCCAAGTTGGCCTTGGACACTTCCAGGGGATGTTTTGGGAGGTGTTTGCTGCAGGAATGAGCCATTCCCAAGGCTGAGGGATGACCCTTCCCCAGCATTCCTCCTCTTCCTCCTCTTCTTCCAAAGTGTCTTGGAGGCAGAAACCTTGAGGGTCATCCCATTCCCATGAGCCAGGACACCTTTCCCTACCCCAGATTGCTCCAAGCCCTGTCCAAGCTGGCCTTGGACACTTCCAGGGGGATGTTTTGAGAGGTGTTTGCTGCAGGAATGAGCCATTCCCAAGGCTTAGGGATGACCCTTCCCCAACATCCCTCCTCTTCCTCCTCATCCTCCTCCAAAGAGTCCTGGAGGCAGAAACCTTCAGGATCATCCCATCCCCATGGGCAGGGACACCTTTCCCTATCCCAGGTTGCTCCAAGCCCCATCCCACACTTCCAGGGGGATTTTGTGGGGCTGCAGAGAGTTATGCAAGAGCTGGGGGAGGTTTGTTAGAGCCCAGGGATATTTTGCATGAAAAATCCCTTCCCATGGGAATGGGATGATCCTCAAGGCTTCTGCCTCCAAGACACTTTGGAAGAAGAGGAGGAAGATGAGGAATGTTGGGGAAGGGTCATCCCTCAGCACCCCAGCCTTGGCCTGGCTCATTCCTGCAGCAAACACCACCCAAAACATCCCCCTGGAAGTGCCCAAGGCCAGCTTGGAGCACCCTGGGATAGGAAAGGTGTCCCTGCCCATGGGAATGAGATGATCCTCAAGGCTTCTGCCTCCAAGACACTTTGGAAGAAGAGGAGGAAGAGGAGGAATGTTGGGGAAGGGTCATCCCTCAGCCTTGGGAATGGCTCATTCCCTCAGCAAACACCTCCCAAAACATCCCCTGGAAGTGTCCAAGGCCAGCTTGGAGCAACCTGGGATGGGAAAGGTGTCCTTGCCATGGGAATGGGATGATCCTCAAGGCTCCTGCCTCCAGGATGCTTTGGAGGAGGAGGAAGAGGAGGAATGCTGGGGAAGGGTCATCCCTCAGCACCCCAGCCTTGGCATGGCTCATTCCTGCAGCAAACACCTCCCAAAATTACCCCCTGGCAGTGTCCAAGGCCAGCTTGGAGCACCCTGGGATGGCCCTGCCCATGGCAGCAGGGTTGGAAATGAATGATCTTTAATGTCCCTTCCAGCCCAAAGCATTCCAGGATTCCCTGGATGGTCCCAGTGCAGGTCAGACCCACTCATGGATCCCATTCCCAGTTCCTGGTTCCCAGGCCTGGCTCTGTGACCTGACTGTGTCTCCCCACACTCAGTGTGGGTGTGAGAAATGCTCCTCTGAATCCTCCAGGATTTGTACAAAACCCTCCCTCAGCCTGATCCTGCTCCAGGGAACAGCTTGGTGCTGCTTTTCCTATAGGAGCCCAAGATATTCCCAATATTCCTCCTCAGCAAGAGGAGAACTCTGAAAAACTCCTTGCACAGGAGCACATCCCGTGAAAGAAAAGAGTTTGTGTGAACCAGAGGGGAAAATAGATGGGATTGGGCATTGTACAGTGAGGGATTCTAATGATAAAAGTCCCAGAAATTCAATTTCGTTTCTTTTCTTTCTTTTTTTCCTTTTTTTTTCTTTCTTTCTTTCTTTTTTTCTTTTTTTTCTTCCTCTTTCTTTCTTTTTCTTTCTCCTTCCTTCCTTCCTTCCTTCCTTCCTTCCTTCCTTCCTTCCTTCCTTCCTTCCTTCCTTCCTTCCTTCCTTCCTTCCTTCCTTCCTTCCTTCCTTCCTTCCTTCCTTCCTTCCTTCCTTCCTTCCTTCCTTCCTTCCTTCCTTCCTTCCTTCCTTCCTTCCTTCCTTCCTTCCTTCCTTCCTTCCTTCCTTCCTTCCTTCCTTCCTTCCTTCCTTCCTTCCTTCCTTCCTTCCTTCCTTCCTTCCTTCCTTCCTTCTTCCCTTCCTTCTTCCCTTTTCCAGCATTTTTCCCATCATGATTGCCTCTGAATGAATTCAGCTTTCTCACCACCCCACAGGGACAGGGCTCTCCAGGACAGACCTCCACAGATTTTGCTGCTTTCCTGCCATTCTCAGAATCTCCCTTTGCCACAAAATTCTGGTTTTTTATGCTGCTGTGACCCCATGGGCAGCTGGGCATTCATAAACCCACAGGGACTGGGAGCAGCTGGATGGGACCTGCCCAGAAAGGCCCAGAAATGGAATCAGGAGGTGCCAGCACAGCAGGGATATTTGGGATCTGGGAACAGATCTGGGGGTCCCTGGGCCAGGCCTGGCTGGGCTGTCCCTGTTGTCCCTGGCACTGGAATTCCTGAGTTCCTCTTGCCCCTCTCCTGAAGGTTTCCAGGTGAAATGGGTTCACCTGAGCCACCTGCCCTGGATTTACTGGGGTTCCCCAGATGCAGCTGGTGAGGGACTGGGACACGCTGGTGTGCTCCCTGCAGGAGGTGCAGCCTCATCCTCCTCCTGGAATGGGGAATTTAATGGAATAAACCCATTAAATGTATGGAATAAACCCACAAACACATCTGATAAATACAGCAGGTTGGGACAGCTCTTTTCTGCTTTTGGGAAATCCCACAGGCAATTTAATTCTCTGCAGATCCCTGAAAAATCCCACATCACCAGGAGGCTGCCAGGGCCTGTCCTGTCCCACAGGACGAGCTCCAGCCCGTGTCTCATCCCAGTTTAATCCCTGCTTCATCCCAGCCCCATCCCAGCTCCATTCCATCCCCATCCCTGCTCCATCCCAGTCCCATCCCAGCCCCATCCCAATCCCATCCCAGCTCCATCCCAGTCTTGCTCCAGCCCCATCCCCATCCCAGCTCTGTCCCAGTTCCATCTCAATCCCATCCCAATCTTGCTCCAGCACCATCCCAGTCTAATCCCATCCCAGTCTAATCCCATCCCCATCCCCATCCCAGCCCCATCCCATCCCCATCCCTACTCCATCCCATCTCCATCCCAGCCCCATCCCATCCCCATCCCAGTCTCATCCCTGCTCCATCCCCATCCCAGTCCCATCCCATCCCATCCCCATCCCAGTCCCATCCCATCCCCATCCCATCCCCATCCCCATCCCATCCCCATTCCGTGTCACATGCAGGCTCCACGTCAGGACCTGGCTCAGAGCCACATCCAGCTTCTGCCACTCCTGACTCAGCCCTGGCAGCAAAACCCTGCATTTCACCCTTGAATTGTGCCTGGGGAGCAACCAGAGAACAATTCCATCATGAAATCCCCGTTTCTGTGGCCTGGTGTTCACGTTTTGGGCTGGGCTCCAGGCACACGAGCCCGGTGTCACCTCCCGGGCAGGCTGGAGGCAGCTGCCACTCCCATCCTGTGCTTCACATCCTGTTTCCAGCACAGGCTGCACATTAAGGAGCCCTTGGCCAAGACAACATCACGCTGGGACAGCTGAGCCAGCGGTGGTGGCAGCTGGGGACACCAAGGGGACGAGAGGTGGCTGCTGGGGACAGCAGAGCAGGAGTGGGGCTGTCCCCACAGGAGGAAAACTGAGCATTAGAGACTGGCATGAAAGAGCTGATAGAAGCTGGAAATGCCCGTGGAACTGCTCCAAGAGCTTTGGAGCTCCTGTGTTGCACTGCTGGGTGTGGGAACCCAGGAAATTCCTCTGGCTGCCCTGGAGGACTCAAACCCCTGCCCAGGGGGCTCAGAGACCCTGGCACAGAGCACAAGACCCCCCTGTGCCTTTAATTTAACCCTTGGAAAAAATTACCAACCTTTATATGAAGAATTACAAGCCATGACAGCTTAAGTAGAATGATAGTGAATTTGTCACAAGGTGAAAAATAGATTTTTGGGGGGTTTTAGAATGGGGGTTCAGGGGGCAAGATGGAGGGATCTGGGTGTGTCCAGCCTTTCTCCTTCTTCTTCTTCTTGGCCTCCATCTTCTGCTGTGATTTGGCACTTTTGGACTGGTTTAGAGTAGAAGCTCACTGTCTGACATAGGTGATGGGTATTGGGAAGTTATGGTAAATATTGTACAGGTAGTTTTTGGTATAAAAAGATAACACCAGTGTGCCTCTGTCTGACCTGCTGAGCAGACCTCAGCTGGACAGGAGAGAGAATTTTATAGATAAGGAACAATAAACAACCTTGAGACTGAGAAATGAAGAGCTCTGACTCCTTCTTTGATCAGCAGGCTGGGAACAGAGACTTTGTGACACATCCCGGGGTCACTGTGAGCAGCAGAGACCCCGAGAGCTGGGAGCCATCAGGGACCAGAGGAGGGGCACGAGGAGGGCACGGGGTGGGCAAAGCTCTGCCCTGTCCCCACAGCTGTGGTGCCCCTTCAGGGCATGGCTTCTGCTGTGATGAGCTCCTCCAAACCCACCTGGAGCTGCCAGGATCAGCACAGAACCCAGAATGTGGCAGCTGGAAGGGACCTTAAAACCATCCCATCCCCACCCCATCCCACCCCATCCCACCCCATCCCATCCCACACCATCCCATCCCCACCCCATCCCACCCCACCCCATCCCATCCCCACCCCATCCCACCCCACCCCATCCCATCCCACCCCATCCCATCCCACCCCACCCTACCCCATCCCATCCCATCCCATCCCACCCCATCCCATCCCACACCATCCCATCCCCACCCCATCCCACCCCACCCTACCCCATCCCATCGCACCCCACCCCATCCCATCCCATCCCATCCCATCCCACCCCATCCCATCCCATCCCATCCCATCCCACCCCATCCCATTATCCCATCCCACCCCATCCCATCCCATCCCATCCCATCCCATCCCACCCCATCCCATCCCATCCCATCCCATCCCATCCCACCCCATCCCATTATCCCATCCCACCCCATCCCATCCCATCCCATCCCATCCCACCCCACCCCATCCCCACCCCATCCCATTATCCCATCCCACCCCATCCCATTATCCCACCCCACCTGATACAGGGGTCTCTTTGAGCGAGGTCTCACAAGTTCTTGGAGATCTTTTTCACACCCAAGATACCTCAGAAAGCATAAAAGCAGCAGGATGGCTTCTGTGGTAGGGTTGGAAACAAAAAGGTTTTAATAAAATATTAATTATTAGTAAAATATTAATTATTATTAGTAAATATGCAATAGTAAAATAATAATAATATTTTATAAATTTATATATAATATAATATAATATAATATAATATAATATAATATAATATAATATAATATATATTTATATGTAATATAAATATAATATATTATATATAAATATAAATAATAATTAAATAAATATATAAATATTAAAATATACAATATAAAATATATTTTATATATAAATATAATATATATTTTAGTGACTCCTGTGAGTGGAAATGAGGAGCAAAACACACGTGGAAAAATCCAGGAGAGGCTGTTGAATGTGCAGATGTTGGATTAAATGATTTTTTATTAAATAAAGACTGTTTCTATCACCTGTGTTGTGCACTGAGCTGTGCAGCACCTCTGGGATTGGGATCAGGATCAAATAATGGAATTTCCTGGGCTGGACGGGACCCCAGGGATTGAATCCAAGCCCTGGCCCTGCCCAGACCCCAACAATCCCATCCTGGGCATCCCTGGGGGTGGTGCCCAAAAGCTCCTGGAGCTCTGGCATGAACCAGGCTGTTTCTCACCTTCTTACTTTTATCCAAAATGCCTTTTATTCTGTCACAATCCCTTTCTCCAGGTGAGGATTTGGATGGAAAAACAGCTGGGCTGGTGGTGAAGAGAGAGATCTCCCTTTTTCTGAGGGAAAACCAGAAACAGGAGAACAGAGATTTTGAGTGCCAGGCCCATCCTGGATAAATCCCTGAGTGATGTCCATGTTGATTTTCCCATTCCTGCACCACAACATTTGCATATTAAGGTGAAAAACTAAAAATATGGGGAGGACTTGATGTTTTATCCCTCAGGGTCCCACCCAGCCCTGGGAATGGGGCTGCTGGGGGGAGTTCCAGAGGTGGGAAGGGAAGGATCTGCCTGCAGGGTCAGTGTGAGATTCCTGTTTGCAGCCTTTTCCCAGCTCCCTTTGGCACTGTTGGGTGGGAACACAAAAGAAAGCCCTGAGAAAAGCCTGCCAGGACAAAAAGGGCTGGAAGTCCCTGAAGCTGCCTGGATGAAGAGCAGAGGCTGGAGCTCAGGTGCACAGCAGCTGCTGGATGGATCCACTGACAGATCCCTGCTGCCACTGGAGCTGCAGGGCAGAGGGAAAGGGAAATGGAGCTCAGGATCCATTGCTGGGAACAATGGGAGAGATCCTCCTGATAGGGCTGGGGAGAGGGAGCTTCTGGGGCTGCAGGGAAACCTGGGGGAGGATGAGCATGGAAATGGTGGGAGGCAGAGGAGATGGAGCTGGTGGGGCTGTGCCAGAGGAGCATTCCCTGGAGAAAGCTTGGGATCGATCCCCAGGGTTAAGTCACAGAACTCCAGGCTGGCTTGGGTTGGAAGGGATATTAAAGCTCATCCCATTCCAGCACAAACCATGGCAGGGACACCTCCCACTGTCCCCAGTGCCCAGCCTGGCCTTGGGCACTGCCAGGGATCCAGGGATGGAATTCCATCCCAGCCCTGCCCACCCTGCCAGGGAACAATTCCTCATTGCCAAGATCCCACCCAGCCCTGCCCTCTGGCACTGGAGCCATTCCCTGAGTGCTGTCCCTGCATCCCCTGGCAATTGTCTCTCTCCAGCTTTCCTGGGGCTCCTGCAGGCCCTGCAAGGCCACCCTGAGCTCAGCCCAAAACTTCTCCTGTGCAGGTGAACAATGCCAGCTGTGCCAGCCTTTCCTCCCAGCACAGCTGCTCCATCCCTCTGCTCATCCTGGAGCCTCCTCTGGGCTCTCTGCAGCAGCTCCAGCTCCTCCCTGGGCTGAGGCAGCTCTGCAGGTGGGAAATCACCCGTGGGGCTCAGGGACACAATCCCAATCCCAATCCCAATCCCAATCCCTCTCCTGATCCCAGGTGGGGGCTCTGGGCTGGGGCAGTCCAGCTCTCCCAGGGCTGCTCCATCTGCTCATCCCAACCAGGACTGATCCCAAGTGTGATATATGTTATCCAATAATTTGTGCTAAAGGGAATTAAAACCACAGCATCTTGTGTACCGAGTGTTGGGCAACAAGCAGTAATAGGCTACGAGATAAAGAATGGAGATTCAAAGCCCAGGAGGACACTGCCTCCAGGGGTGGATATTTCCAGGGATTTCTTTCCATCTGACAAGACCCCAGCAGGAGGCATTTGATAACCATCATCAGAAGTTTGTCCCAGAAAGTTTTCACCTGACAGGATTCCAGCAATTATCCACCGATTCCGGCAAATGCGGCAGCAAGAAAGAAAACCCTCTGACGATATGCTAAAATATGCTAAAATATGCTAATGAAGGGCCCCTTCCAGACCCCAAAAGACTGTATAAAATGGACCCCTGTAAAATGACATTTTGGAGACTGTCTCAGTTTGGAAAGACTGGAGACTGCTAAGGAAGGCAGGAGACTCCCCTGAAATGGAGAATGTGACCCCCCACACCGAATTGCTATAAATTTTAAATTTAGGGACTTTCAGGGAACCAAAATTATGGGAGCAGGAAATAACAGTTCTTTAACAGGGAAGAAAATTAAAGGATACAACAAACAATGCATTAAGCCAAAACAACACTGCCAGAGTCAGAACCCAACCTGACACCTGTGGGTCAGGGCGTTGGTGGCAGTCCCATTGGAATTGTGGCTCAGCCCTCCTGCAGGGTCAGGGGTGGCTCTGCTGGAGCAGGGATCCTGGAGAAAGGTGTATTTTTCCTCTGAAGATCCAGTGGAAGAAGAGGCAGCTGCTGTTCCTCTGGGAATCCAGTGCAGAAGCCGTGCTGGTGCTCCAGAATCTCCAGATTATATCCAGGCAGGAATGCTTGGCTGGTGCTCCAGAATCTCCAGATTATATCCAGGTAGGAATGCTTGGCTGGTGTTCCAGAATCTCCAGATTATATCCAGGTAGGAATGCTTGGCTCCTCCCTCTGGGCTCACATCTCCCAATGGGATGCTGCAGTTCTTATCAGCCATGCAGGGACATTCAATGGCTGTTATCAGCAGGTGTCCCCACCTGAGGGGGGAGTGATTGTGATCACTCAGAGAGAGATAAAGCAAACTGCCCACTTGACAAAAAACAACTGACAGATGGTAACAGAACACATCTTGCCTTGCAGCCTGGAACAGAGCCCCGTGGGGACTTTGGTGTGACAGAGGCCAAATCCTGAATCTCCCTGACCCTGATCACCTGGCTCAGAGTCAAATCGATTGCTTGTGGCTTTTCCCAAATTTATACTTTGATAATTTAATAAATTTCCTTAATTTTCAAATTGCAGTATTCATTTATAACACGGGGGTTGCCCTGACCCAAGTGCAGCCCCTGGGCTGGTTAAACCTCAGCAGATTCCCACTTGTGGGGCTGGTTCAGGTGCCTCTGTCCAGCTCCTGCTGCATTCCTGGTGCTTTCCCTCAGCTCCTGACCAGCTTTGTGCTGCTCCCTGCAGCCATTCCTTGGGAAAGGCTCCTGGAGCCTTCACGTGCCCAGCCGAGGGCTCCAGCTGGATCAGGACACTGGGGACCGAGTTTGGGGCAGTGACAACAACGTGTAAAACTGAAACAGGATGCCAGAGGAATATTACACGAGATAAGGGCGGCTATCAGCTGTAAAGAATGTTCTGCTGGCTTCTGATTGCTCCTATCTTCTATTTTTATCAGTTTCCTCCTGCTTGTCTCTGAACAAGTTTCCAGGTTTAGCAGGTCTGACCCAGCCAGCTGCAATTAAAGATAGCCCTGATAACTGCAAATGGCACAGGGCAGCTGGCCCCAGCCTCACACAGCCTTTGCTGGGAAGGATTTTCCAGCTGGACTGTTCAATCCCAGGGGTTTCATCTCCTGATATAGGGTCTCCTTGAGCCAGGTCTCACAAGCTTTTGGAGATTTGTGTCACACCCAAGATAGTTCAGCTACCTCAGAAGGGTAAAAATCAGCAGGATGGCTTCTGTGGCAGTGTTGGAAACAGAAAAGTTTTAATAAAAGGCAAAATAACAAAACTCTTTACAGAGAAAAACTGAGCTAGGTGCAAGAGGTTCTTGCTCCTGGTAAAACACCTCACAAAAGCCATTGCTTTCTTCTCTTCTTTTTCTAGTAAATTGCTTAGACAGGACTTTTTGGCTCTTTGTCCAGTTGGCTGTCCTTAACTTTGAGGTGAAGTCCTCAAAGTCCTATGAGATGTCTTTTCACCTAATTGAGGAGAGAAACTTCTGGGCTTTTTTCCTTTTTAAGGAGACAAAGGAGAGTTTTGTCACTCCATCAACAGAGGGCACATTGCTATAATGTCCCATGTGACGGTGGTCACAGGGGTTTTGGGAGGAAGGAAGAGATGAGAATCTTGATTCCATGATCAGAAGACTTGATTTATTATCTTATGATATATATATAGCATTATAACTATACTAAACAGAAATAGAAAGGAAAGGGCTTCCTCAGAAGTTGGCTATGCTAAGAAGAGAATAGAAAAAATGATAACAAAGGCAGGTTTCTCTGACAGAGTTGGAGAAAGCTCCATCTTGATTGGCCATTAATTATAAACATTCAAGAGGGGCCAATCACAGGTGGACCTGTTGCATTCCACAGCAGCAGATAATAATTGTTTACATTTGTTGCTGAAACTTCTCAACTCCAGCAGGAAAAACTCTAAGAAAGGATTTTTCACAAAAGGTGTCTGTGATGGTCCCATCCCTGCAGCTCTGCAGATTTCTGCTGCTAAAATAAAAACCTACCTGCTGTGGGTGCAAGTTCTCCATGGGATGGGAAAAAAGAGCTTGGAATTCTCCAGGGTGGGGAGGGTAAAGCTGAGCCCTCAATCCCAGCAGGTCAGAGCTGCCCCAGAGCAGCACAGATTGGCCTCCCTGGCTCAGGAGATGAACTCCTGGAGTCATTCCTGGGATGGGCTTCCCTCAGTGTTGGCCTCACTTTTCCTTCCAGCTGGAATTGGCACCTGGCTGTCCCAAACTGAGCCTCACAGCTGTGTGTGAGTGGATTTCATGTGGGCAGGCAGAGACAGCTTTGAAGTGACAGGAGGATTGGGTTGGAGATGGGGATGGCCCAGGGATCCATTCAGCCCCAGCTGCTCTGGGAATTCCATCCCAGCCCCTGCCCACCCCGCCAGGGAACAATTCCCAATTCCCAAGATCCCATCAAATCCCACTTTGAAGCCATTCCCTGGGTGCTGTCCCTCCATCCCTTGTCCCCAGTCCCTCTGCAGCTCTCCTGGAGCCCCTTCAGGCCCTGCCAGGGGCTCTGAGCTCTCCCTGGAGCTTCTCCTCAATCCCAGCAGGTCAGAGCTGCCCCAGAGCAGCCCAGATTGGCCTCCCTGGCTCAGGAGATGAACTCCTGGGGTCATTCCTGGGATGGGCTTCCCTCAGTGTTGGCCTCACCTTTCCTTCCAGCTGGAATTGGCACCTGGCTGTCCTGGAGCCCCTTCAGGCCCTGTCAGGGGCTCTGAGCTCTCCCTGGAGCTTCTCCTTCTCCTGGACATTCCCAGCTCTCCCAGCCTTTCCAGAGCCCTCAGAACACCTCCATGGCTTCCTCTGCCCTCACCCCAACACTCCCATGGCTTTTTGCAGGCCCTCTGTCACTCCATGGAGCTGGAGGTGCCCCCCAGGCCTGGCTGCCCTGGCAGGGAGCCGTGCCCAGCCGTGCCCATCCGAGCCAGGATGGCCCTGGGGGCTGCAAACCCCGGGAGCCAGCTCCAGGTGAGGAATTCCCCGCTGATATTTTGGTGTTTGTGCAGCTCTGGGTGCTCTGGGAGAGGCCCCAGCAGTGCCTGGCCCTGGTTAATCGGGTGAGTGGGTGCCCGCTGGGGAGGATCTGCCCCCTGCCCTGAGCCTGTGGAACAGGAAAAAACAACGTCTGAGGCCACGGGGAGGGCTTGAAATTCACATTTTATTGCTCTGTACAAGTGAAAAAAACAGAGAGGGGAAGAGAACTCCAGGAGTGAAAGGTGCAAGAACACAGTGGGATCCACCACAGGCACCCAGGGGTGAGGGTGGCACAGCAAGGCTCCTCTCTTTTTTAATTTCAGTTAAATAAAAAGGTAGAGCTGGTAAAAGAAAAAAAAAATGGGGTGCAATTAATGCTGAGCATCACCCTCCTCACAAATAACCCCCCTGGAGCTATGAAAAGAAAATGACCCAAAATCCCTGAAAATACCTGGGGTGGAGGGAGAGCTTCGCTCCCAGGGTTTAATGCCATTAAATGTTTTCATGAATTGAAGTGTTTAACTGATTAAAGGGTTTCATGTCATTAAAGGCAATTTTTGGTGCGAGTTTAAGCCAAGTCCAATGTTCTGGCTCTGTAAATCCTCTCCAAGGGCAAGTCCTAAACTGTGAGATCCCAAAAGAGCAGAGCCCAAGCTGAGAAATCAACATTTTTCCAGAACTGGGCTTGGGTTTTCTTTCCTCCAGAGGAAAAAGCATCTGGGATAATTAAGTTGCTGGAGATTTCCCAAGCTGCTCCAGACACCAAAATAGTGGATCTTGTCCTCAGCTTAATGGTAGGCACTATATAAACATCATTTAAAAAAACCAGCCCTGATTTTTGAGAGTCCTGAGTGCTCTGGGAACACAGGCAGGGCTGGAATATCACTTGGATGGAAGTGCAATGCTAAAGAAGTGCCTGAAAAAGGGCTCTGCTGGGATTGCTGCCCTCTCCAAGCTCTCTGCCCTCACCTTGCCTTGGAAGCAGCTGCTCTGCTGCTCTCCCCAGCCTCCCCCAATCTCCTTCCTCTCCAGCAGCTAAAAATGGGATTTGTGTGTGCAGGGCAGAAATAAAACCCCCATTCCTGCCCAGAGTGTTGCTTCCTTCACTCCAAGCTGGCAGAGCTGTTCTTTTAGGGAGCACAATGCCCAGGGCAGATGGAGTTCTCCTCTCACAGGCAGGGGAATGTTGGTGCCACAGCAGCTGAATTTGGCTGCCCTGTCCCTCCTGTGGAGGAGGAAAAAAGGAGGGAAGGGCAGGAAAACCTTCCTGGATTTTGTGGGGGATCCTTGGATGGGCACCTGGGAGCTGCTCATGAAATCTGAGCTAAGCACAGACAGCACCTTTGGGTGATTAAACAGCAAAAATTATGGAATTGTTCTTCCCACAGTGGAAATTCCCTTCCCAACCAGGGTCTGGCACTCGGGGCTCGTGCAGTAATTAATTGGGATTGAAATTTGGGAGTGTTCCCCACCTCCATGGCACAGACCCACTCTTTGCACATGGATTTTGCTGCCAGGATCAAGCCCCATCCATAGGAAGGAAATTAAACTGACTGATCCCAGCAAGAGCAGTCTGGGAGACCTGCTAGGAATCAGAATCCTGGAATCACTGAGGTTGGAAAAGCCCTCCAAGATCTTTGAGTCCAGCCCTTAACTCAGCATTGACCATGTCCCCAAGTGCCACACCCATCACAAAGTGTCCCTCCAAAGTCTGTGTTCTTCCATGGAAATATTTTTCAGACAAAAAATTAGTAATCTTTTCCTAATATTTTATCACTAAGAGGGACTCGATTCTGAAGGAAGCAGGTTAGCACAGCACTGTACAATTTATAAAATCATTATTCTAATCTGGACAAAAATGCAAATGAAATCTTTCAGCTGCTGTTTCTTGGGAGAATTTGGTCTTTCTGGAAAACGATTGTCTAAGCCATGCTTGGCAATTAACACCTCTGCCCTGTGTTTGGTTCTAATTAGGCCCTAATTAGGCTCTAATTTCACACCAGCAACACCAAGATTTGCTTTTTGGAGAATCAGAGAATCCCGGAATGGGTTGGGTTGGGTTGGAAGGGGGATCAAATCCATCCCATTCCCATGGTGGGACACCTCCCACTGTCCCAGGCTGCTCCAGCCCCAGTGTCCAGCCTGGCCTTGGGCACTGCCAGGGATCAGGGGCAGCCCCAGCTGCTCTGGGCACCCTGTGCCAGGGCAGATTGATTCCCAAGATGCCATCCATCCCTGCCCTGTGAGGGATGAGGCCCTGGCTCAGGAGGTGAAGCTGATGAGTCCGTGGTGCTCCGTGTGATTCCCGATGTTGCCTCACAGTGATTCTCACACGATGCCCATGCCAGGCTCTGGGGCAGCACTGGGATCTCCCAGATCCATCAGCTTCACCAGCACTGCTCCTGCAGCCTGGCCAGCCCCTGTGGCTCTGCACAAGGACCAGCAGCTCCCCTGGCCCACAGCAGGCACCGCTCACATCGTCCCCGCACCGCGCACCGTCCTCGTCCCCTTTCCCTAGGAAGATTTCTCCTCAGGGATCTTCCTGGATGGCTGCTCCACGGCCAGCTGGTTCTCCAGGACGCAGCAGAGCTTGTAACTCTCGAGGACCTTGGCCTGGATGTACTCCCTGTCCTTCCTGTGCCAGGCGTCCGTGGCGATGTAGGTGTTGTAGGGGTCGCGGGGCCCCTCGAGGCGCCGCGCCCGCAGGTTGGTCACCATCACCCCCACGCTGAAGAAGCCAAAGAGCCCCAGCATCAGCAGCACGTAGATGATGGCCAGGCTGTCTCTGGCACTGCTCTCCTGGGGAGGAGCTGAGCTGTTGGAGCGTTCCAGGCACTCCTGGAGCAGTTTGGAGAGGAGCAGGCTCAGGGCCGTGGTGTTCGACAGCGCCAGCATTTGGGATTTCTGTCCTTGGCAATTCTTCCTTACTTTGGCTGGAGAGGGATAAAAGGCAGGGGTGGCATCAGATAAATGTTGGATTCAGCTCTTTTCTGACCCAGAGATGGGGTAACTGAGAGGTGTTTTAAAAACCTTTATTCCATTTTCTGTCTCATGAGAAGGGTGAGACAATACAGATGTTATAACTCTCTATCAGAAGCCAACTATTTCCTAATTACACTACACTATAAATGTTTCTTGGCCTATCACCTTTAGCCACACCTTTAGCCTTAAAGCAAATCATCTAAAATTACCCCTCATGGGTCCTACAACATTTTATCTTTCATAGTTATGTTTCTCCAAACTATCCAGTCTTATTTGCAAGGCCACCTTTTGAAACTTGTTTCCAGCTCCATTTCTCTCAGCAATGTCTGTCCTATTCCAGGGAATTTCTAAGTCAGCATTTCTGATCTCAAGGTTTGCACACAGATGCACCCTGAGTGAGCCTTCTGTCAGGATCTGAGATTTCTCCACAAATCCATTTCCCACATTTCCTGTCAGGATTTGAGATTCCTCCACAAATCCATTTCCCACATTTCCTGTCAGGATTTGAGATTTCTCCACAAATCCATTTCCCACATTTCCCCTCTCTCTTGAACAGAAAAAACTTCTTTGATGAATCCCACAGATAAAGGTGGGATTTCCTCTGTCTCCCTTTCCTGGTTCCCCTCCTCAGTGAGGGATTTGAGAGCCTGGGTGTGATGCCTTCATTTTAGCTTTCATATTTTCAGGTTCTGTGCTGCTTTGGTGTGTACCTCTGAGCTTCAAGTGTGAGTCAGTTCTCTTCACAGGGCATGGAGACAGAGCAATCCTTTTCCAGCTTCTCCAAGGAAAACTGGTAAAAGCTCCAGGCCCAAAAAGTATAGACAACAGAGAATTGGAGACAGAAAAACAAGCAGGGTGGGACTGCCTGGGCTAAAGCTGGGATGGGACAATGAACTGCAAGATGCAAATGGAGCAGAACTGATCCCAGGGACAGACCCCGTGCCCGGCCGTGCATTTTGGGGCCATTTTGGTTCATCTTGGGTGCAGCCCTGGCTGGGCTCTTGTGCTGCCCAAGGTGCATCCTTGGAGGCCATTAAATAAATCTTTATTAAATGAATTATTAAAATTTATTTTAATAAATTATTAAATTTTATTGTTAAATTATTACATTTCTTATAATATATAATATTGTGGTATATATGATGTCATAATAATTTATTACTAAATTATTATTTATTTAATCTTTAATATTTTAATAAATCCCTACTTTATTCTTTAACTCTGCCCAGTCTCTGCTCTGGGTCAGCCTGCACAAGGCATCAGTTCAGTGTGGAGAACTCCTCTCATCTCCCACCTGCAACCCAGCCAGGGCTGAGTCCATCCCCAGCAGCACCTCCAAAATCCCCGTGGGCTGCAGAGCTGCTCTGTCCTGGTGTGGGGCTGGCACAGATCTCAGCCCGAGCTCCTGCTGCTGTTTGGGGTTCAGAATTCCCTCCCTGAGCCCCCCAGGCAGAAGGAGGGTCCCAGCCAGGGGGACAGCTCTGATCCCTGCTCTGGGACAGCACCAGGATCCTGGCTGGAGCTGGGCTGGAGGGATTTAGGTTGGGTTTGAGGGCAAGGTTCTTGCCCAGAGGGTGCTGGCACTGCCCAGGCTGCCCAGGGAATGGGCACGGCCCCGAGGCTGCCACAGCTCCAGGAGCAGGAGATAGGGACACTCAGAGGCTTCTGGAAGGCCAAAGCCTCCCAGGCACAGCCTCTGCTCTGCCAGTCCCACACAGGAGGCTCAAGGGTCCTTTTCCCTTTCCAATCCACCTTCATGAGAGGAATCCTGTCAGCTCTGCATCCCCAAATCCTCAGCAGCCAGGCCACATCAAATCATAAAATCATTTTGGGGTTGGAAGGGACCTCAAAACTCATCCCATCCCACCCCTGCCATGGCAGGGACACCTCCCACTGTCCCCAGTGCCCAGCCTGGCCTTGGGCACTGCCAGGGATGCAGGGGCAGCCCCAGCTGCTCTGGGCACCCTGTGCCAGGGCCTGCCCACCCTGCCGGGGAACAATTCCTCATTGCCCAAATCCCACCCAGCCCTGCCCTCTGGCACTGGAGCCATTCCCAGCTGGGTTTGCACAGGGATCACCTCCCAGGGATGGCTCTGGAAGGAACCTGGGCACAGGGAGTGAGTGCTGAGGGGATGGAATTCAAATCACAGGGGGAAGGCAGAGGGGATCAGAGCAGGAATATAAAATCTGGATTTGGGTTGGGAGGGAGCTCAGAGCTCGTCCAGTGCCACCCCTGCCATGGCAGGGACACCTCCCACTGTCCCCAGTGTCCAGCCTGGCCTTGGGCACTGCCAGGGATCCAGGGATGGAATTCCATCCCAGCCCTGCCCACCCTCACAGGGAGGAAATTGTTCCCAATATCTGATCCAAACCTGTAATTGTTCAGTGTGCAGCCATTCCTTGTGTGCTGTCCCTGCATCCCCTGGCAATTGTCTCTCTCCAGCTTTCCTGGGGCTCCTGCAGGCCCTGCAAGGCCACCCTGAGCTCAGCCCAAAGCTTCTCCTGTGCAGGTGAACAATGCCAGCTGTGCCAGCCTTTCCTCATCCATGACTGACAGCCCAGAGTCTGCCAAAGGAACACCCCAATGTCCCTGGAGCACCTGAATGGGGCATTATCACTCAAGGTGACCTTGGCACCCCCAGGGTGGCTCTCAGAGCTTCCCACAGCTGTAAATCCACGGGAGCAGCTCAGCAAATCCTCCTCCAGA
Source organism: Setophaga petechia (assembly GCA_024362935.1). Classification (NCBI taxonomy): domain Eukaryota; kingdom Metazoa; phylum Chordata; class Aves; order Passeriformes; family Parulidae; genus Setophaga; species Setophaga petechia. The sequence goes on along the minus strand of JANCRA010000087.1, from coordinate 1,306,335 downwards.
GCACTCAGCCATTGCTGTGTGGGGATTTGGAGGAGGAAGCTCATCAGAGCCATTTCTAATCCCTGCAGGCTGAAAAGGAGCCCGGGGCAGGGGTGACACCTGGGGCAGGACATGGTGGCAGCTCAGGGAGCTTTTCCAGGAGCTCTGCGTGGGAGGGAGCAGGGCTGGGAATGGCCCTGCAGGAACAGCAGGTACCTGGAGCCTTGCTGGGCTTTGTTTGTGCCTTGCTGGGGAATAAAAGCTGCACAAGGAGCTGCTGAAACAGGGACAGAGCCAGGGCTCTGCTCCTGTCCCCAGCGTCCCTCAGGAGGAGAACATTTCACAGGAGTATTCACAGCCAAGGGAGCACAGCTCCTGCAGGCATGGAGGGGGTCACACACAGGAATTAATTGTTAATTAATGACCCCTCGTGCTGATTTTCACTCTGAACTCTTTATCTGAGCACTCACGGGTCTGAGGCTGAGAAATTCAGCACAGGGTGGGGAGTTCTCGTGGAATCATGGAATGGTTTGGGATGGAAGGGACCTTAAATCCCACCCAGGGCCACCCCTGCCATGGCAGGGACACCTCCCACTGTCCCCAGTGTCCAGCCTGGCCTTGGGCACTGCCAGGGATGCAGGGGCAGCCCCAGCTGCTCTGGGCACCCTGTGCCAGGGCCTGCCCACCCTGCCAGGGAACAATTCCTCATTGACAAGATCCCACCCAGCCCAGCCCTCTGGCACTGGCAGCCATTCCCTGGGTGCTGTCCCTGCATCCCTTGGGAATTTTCTCTCTCCAGGTTTTTATAGTTCTATCCCAGGCCAGGTTGGACACTGGGGACAGTGGGAGGTGTCCCTGCCATGGCAGGGGTGGCACTGGGTGGGCTCTGAGCTCCCTCCCAACCCAAACCAGTCTGGGATTCTGGGATTTCATGGCCTGGCCCTGATCCTGCAGCCCTGGGGTGCCAGACCTGCCAAAGCCACCCCAGGGTGCTGAGCCCAGCTGGGATGGGGAGGCTGAGGGAGGCTCTGGAGAGCTCCTGGTGCCTCCCTGGGAGCTGAGGCCATGGCAATGTCACAGCTGAGTGCTGAGTGACTCTGGACTCCAAACACAGGGAATGGCAGCTGGATCCAGCTCCTCATGGAGCTGTGGGGGTGGCACCCCCTGACTGGCACCCCCTGACTGGCACAGGCTGCTCCCCAACAGGGGCACAGCACAGGGCTCTGTGTGCTCCAAAGGGGCTGGATCCTGATCCCAGGGCTGGATCCTGATCCCAGGGCTGGATCCTGATCCCACAGCCTGGGAACTGATCCCACAGCCTGGATCCTGCTCCTTTAACCTGGATCCTGATCCCAGGGCTGGATAATGATCCCACAGCCTGGATCCTGATCCCACAGCCTGGGAACTGATCCCACAGCCTAGGAACTGATCCTACAGCCTGGATCCTGATCCCAGAGCTGGATAATGATCCCAGAGATGGATAATGATCCCACAGCCTGGGAACTGATCCCACAGCCTGGGAACTGATCCCACAGACTGGATCCTGATCCCAGGGCTGGATACTGATCCTACAGCCTGGATCCTGATCCCAGAGCTGGATAATGATCCCACAGCCTGGGAACTGATCCCACAGACTGGGAACTGATCCCACAGACTGGGAACTGATCCTACAGCTTGGATCCTGATCCCACAGCCTGGATCCTGATCCCAGAGCTGGATAATGATTCCACAGCCTGGGAACTGATCCCACAGCCCGGATCCTGATCCTACAGCCTGGATCCTGCTCCTTGAACCTGGATCCTGCTCCTTGAACCTGGATCCTGCTCCCATAGCCTGGATCCTGCTCCCTCACCCTGGATCCTGCTCCTTGAACCTGGATCCTGCTCCCATAGCCTGGATCCTGCTCCTTGAACCTGGATCCTGCTCCCATAGCCTGGATCCTGCTCCTTGAACCTGGATCCTGCTCCCATAGCCTGGATCCTGCTCCCATAACCTGGATCCTGCTCCTTGAACCTGGGTCCTGCTCCCTGAACCTGGATCCTGCTCCCACAGCCTGGATCCTGCTCCCATAACCTGGATCCTGCTCCCACAGCCTGGATCCTGCTCCTTGAACCTGGATCCTGCTTCCATAACCTGGATCCTGCTCCCAGTGGAGGGCACCCAGCCCAGTGGGCACCTTCAGCTCCAGCCCAGCCCTTCCTGCCCTGCCTGGGCTGGGCTGATCTCCAGGTGCTGCCAGAGGCTGCTGCTGCCACCAGGGTTTAAATGGGAAAAGGGAACTTTCTGTCCTGGAATGCATCTAAACTCTGTGACACTCAGCTTTGGAGCTCAACAGGAATTTTGTCCTCGAGCACTGGGAGCTGCTGCAGAGAGCCCAGAGCAGGCTCCAGGATGAGCAGAGGGATGGAGCAGCTGTACTGGGAGGAAAGGCTGGCACAGCTGGCATTGTTCACCTGCACAGGAGAAGCTTTGGGCTGAGCTCAGGGTGGCCTTGCAGGGCCTGCAGGAGCCCCAGGAAAGCTGGAGAGAGACAATTGCCAGGGGATGCAGGGACAGCACACAGGAAATGGCTCCACACTGGTGGATTTCCATTCCAGTCCCTCGTTTCCCTGTGGTGGAAATGAGGGGCTGGGATGGAATTCCATCCCTGGATCCCTGGCAGTGCCCAAGGCCAGGTTGGTCACTGGGGTTGGAGCAGCCTGGGACAGGGGTGGCACTGGGTGGGCTTTGAGGTCCCTCCCAGCCCAAACCATTCCAGGATTCCATAAAAACTGACTCTTGGCTGCCTCTATTCCTCCTCCCTGCTGAGGTTTCAATGTGATTTTTATCACACAAACAGAGCTGGATGTGCAGTGACAGATTTTAGCAGCGTTTTCTCAGCTCTCCCCAGTCAGTGCACCCCTATTTCCATTTCCACCAAGCAAACATCTCCAGCCCTCCCTCCTATTGCTGCCAAAAGCATCAGCAGCCAGCCCCAGAAACCCAGGCAGCTTGGAGGAACACTCACCTTTAGAAAACACAGCTCTACCACCATTTCCTGTGGTTTGATGACACAGAAATCAACCCCGTGCCACTCTCCGAGCAAAAACCAGCACAGCTCATCACCCACCTCCCAGACCTTCTGCCTCCCAAACGTCCTGGTGCTCCTGCAGTGCCATGGAGGATCCATGACCTCCCTGGCTCGTTTCCCTGCCATTCCTTCAGCGATGAGTGGCTGTGACACCGTACCCATTGCACAAGGGAGCCCCATTTCCTCACCCCACTGCCGGGAATTTGGCAACCCAGGGCAGCATCCAGGGCACTGCTCCTGCCCCAGCTGGGAGGGAAAGCTGCTGAGGGAGGGATCTGCAGCTCTGGGCTCTGCAAACAGCTCCTGCAGCCCCCACCTGGCTGGGGGAGCCCCCCCTGCCTGCCCTGGCCCATCCTCCCCTGCTCACCTGGGCAGCACCACTGCAGCTCCTGGCGTGGCTTTAATTAAAGAGCAGCAGCTCTGCAGTGAGGGGCATGGAATTGTCCCCAAATCCCACTGAATTGTCCCCAAACCCCCACTTTTCTCCACTCACAAGCCAAAAATTCAGTTTTCTTGCAAGAGCATGCTGATAACAGCATATAGATATCCCATCCCATTATCCCATCCCATTATCCCATTATCCCATTATCCCATTATCCCATCCCATTATCCCATCCCAGTCTCTCCCATTCCATCCCATCCCAAGCTGAATATGAATCCAACCCCATCCCATCAATCCCATCCCATCCCAACCCGTCCCATCCAACCCCACTGGGCACTGAATTGTCCCCAGACCCCCACTTTTCTCTGCTCACAAGGCAGAAATTCAGATTTCTTGCAATAACATGTAGATGACAGCATATAGATATCCCATCCCATTATCCCATTATCCCATCCCATTATCCCATCCCATCCCATTATCCCATCCCATCCCAAGCTGAATATGAATTCAACCCCATCCCATCAACCCCATTGGGCAGTGAGTTGTCCCCAAATCCCCACTTTTCTCTCCTCACAAGGCAGAAATTCAGTTTTCTTGCAATAGCATATAGATAACAGCATATAGATATCCCATCCCATTATCCTATCCTATCCCATCCCAATCTCTCCCATCCCATCCCATCCCAAGCTGAAGATGAATCCAACCCCATCCCATCAATCCCATCCCAACCCATCCCATCCAACCCCACTGGGCATTGAATTGTCCCCAAACCCCCACTTTGCTCACAAGGCAGAAATTCAGTTTTCTTGCAATACCATGTAGATAACAGCATATAGATATCCCATCCCATTATCCCATCCCATTATCCCATCCCATCCCATTATCCCATCCCATCCCAAGCTGAATATGAATTCAACCCCATCCCATCAATCCCATCCACCCTCACTGGGCACTGAATTGTCCCCAACCGCACTGAGTTCTCCCCAAACCCCCACTTTTCTTTGCTCACCAGGCAGAAATTCAGATTTCTTGTACACAGCATGTCAATAACAGCATACAGATATCCCATCCCATTATCCCGTTCCAAGCTGAATATGAATCCAACCCCATCCCATCAATCCCATCCCAACCCATCCCATCCAACCCCACTGGGCACTGAATTGTCCCCAAATCTCCACTTTTCTCTGCTCACAAGGCAGAAATTCATTTTCTCGCACCCAGCCCGCCGATATCCCGCTATTCCAGGGTGGAACCCCATCACTCCGCCCCGATCCCACCCATCCCGGTGAATCCCGGGCTGCAGCAGCCTCGGGGAGCGAACCCGGCCGGGCTGGAGCAGCAGCCGAGCCCCGGCAGGGCAGCCCCGGCTCTGCTGCTCCATCGGCTCAGCCCTGCTGAGCTCCGGGATCCTGCTCAATTCCCATTTTCCCATTTCCCCATTTTCCCCAGCCCCGCTCCCGTCCCGGCTGCCCGGACACACCTGGGGGGCTCCAGGTGTGGGCAGGGAGGAGGTGCCACCCTGGGGTGGCTCTGGCTGCTGCTGCCACCAGCCCGCTGTCACTGTCCCGTCCTGGCACGGAGAGCAGGGAAAAGCCGGGCTGGGAGGAGGAGGAGGAGGAGGAGGAGGAGGAGGAGGAGGGAAGGAGGGAGGGCAGCAGAGCCGTGCCCGGGCAGGTGCCCAGGTGGGAGGTGCTGAGGGGGCACCGCAGCTCCTGGCATGGGGAATGTGCGGCCAGAGCAGCACGGGAGAGAGGGAACCGTGGAATTCCTGAGCGGGAATGTCCCAGAGGGATCCCCCGGTGCCAGCCCAGACCCCCCAAGCCCAGCCTGGGCATCCCTGGCAGCGCTGGCCAAAGGCTCCTGGAGCTGTGGCAGCCTCGGGGCCGTGCCCATTCCCTGGGCAGCCTGGGCAGTGCCAGCACCCTCTGGGCAAGAGCCTTGCCCTAAAATCCAACCTAAATCCCTCCTGGGTCAGCCCCAGCTGCTCCCTGGGTGCTGCACCCCGGGAGCTCCGAGCTCAGGCTGCTCCAGGAGGGCTCCGGGGTTTGGGGCATTCCCAGGGATGCTGCCCTGGCTCCTGGCACTCCCTGAGCTCCATTCTTCAGGAATATTGCACATTTTGGGCTGGCAGGAGAAAGGGGGGGTCATTTCAGGGCTCCCCTCAAACACCTCCCTGGAGGGAGCACTGGCTCCCTGCAGCCACCCCCAAAACCTCAAAAACCACCCCAAAACCTCAAAAACCAGCCCCAAAACCTCAAAAAACAGCCCCAGAACCTCAAAAACCACCCCAAACTTCAAAAATCAGCCCCAAAACCTAAAAAAACACCCCAAAACCTCAAAACCCACCCCAAATCTCACCCTGTGCTTCCCACGGGAGGGAGAAGCTCTGTGGTCACCACTGAGCCACTGGGGGATCACCAGTGCCCACCTGGGAGCTACAAAATGAATTTATCAGCACTGAAAGATCCACCTGAGCTCCTGCAGAGGATGCTGCTGCTGTGGGGTGACATCCCCTCAGCATTCCCACCCACCCATGGGGTGACATCCCCTCAGCATTCCCATCCATGGGGTGACATCCCCTCAGCATTCCCATCCATGGGGTGACATCCCCTCAGCATTCCCACCCACCCATGGGGTGACATCCCCTCAGCATTCCCACCCATCCATGGGGTGACATCCCCTCAGCATTCCCACCCACCCATGGGGTGACATCCCCTCAGCATTCCCACCCACCCATGGGGTGACATCCCCTCACCATTCCCACCCATGGGGTGACATCCCCTCAGCATTCCCACCCATCCATGGGGTGACATCCCCTCTGCATTCCCATCCCATGGGGTGACATCCCCTCAGCATTCCCATCCATCCCATGGGGTGACATCCCCTCAGCATTCCCACCCATGGGGTGACATCCCCTCAGCATTCCCATCTATCCATGGGGTGACATCCCCTCAGCATTCCCACCCATGGGGTGACATCCCCTCAGCATTCCCACCCATCCATGGGGTGACATCCCCTCAGCATTCCCACCCATGGGGTGACATCCCCTCAGCATTCCCACCCATCCATGGGGTGACATCCCCTCAGCATTCCCACCCATGGGGTGACATCCCCTCAGCATTCCCATCTATCCATGGGGTGACATCCCCTCAGCATTCCCACCCATCCATGGGGTGACATCCCCTCAGCATTCCCATCCCATGGGGTGACATCCCCTCAGCATTCCCACCCATGGGGTGACATCCCCTCAGCATTCCTGGGCCAGGGCACATCCCAGTCCATCCCATCCCATGGCCCTGGCAGGGACAGTGGCCCCCAGACCCTCATCAGCTGCACTAAACAGGGATGGGATGGGATTTATGGGATGAGATGGGGTGGGATGGGACAATGGGATGGGATGGACAGGAATGGATTGGATGGGATTGGATTGAGACTGGGATTGGGATTGGAATTGATGGGATGGGTTGGGATGGGATGGAATGGGTTGGGATGGGATCAATGGGATGAGGTTGGATTCATATTCAATTTGGGATGGATGGGATTGGATTGAGATTGGGATGGGATGGGATGGGATTTATGGGGTGGGATGGGTTGGGATGTGTGGCATGGGGTTGGATTGAGATATGGATGGGATGGATCGGATGGACATTGGGATGGGTATTGGGATGGGGATGGGGTGGGATAAAATGAGATGGGATTGGATTCAGATTCAGATTGGGATGGGGTGGGTTGGGAGGGATTGGGATGGATTGGAGTGAGATTGGGATTGAGGTTGGGATGGAATTTATTTGCATGGGGTAGGTTGGGATGGGATTGATGGGATGGGTGGGATGGGATGGATGGGATGGGATTAGATTCAGATTCAGATTGGGATGGGATGGGTTGGGAAGGTTGGGATGGATGGGATGGGATTGGATTGAGACTGGGATTGGGATTGGGATGGGATGGGATGTGACAATGTAATGGGATGGGATAATGGGATAATGGGATGGGATGGGATGGGATGGGATGGGATGGGATGGGATGATGGGATGGGATGGGATGGGATGGGATGGGATGGGATGGGATGGGGTGGGATGGGATGGGATGGGATGGGATGGGATGGGATGGGGATGGGATGGGATGGGATGGGGATGGGATGGGATGGGATGGGATGGGATGGGATGTCCCCTCCTTTCCTGACACTCTTTGCCAGCTGCTGTTGCCTGGGCAGCAGCTGGAGAGAGGAATTGAGGTGGTGATGGAGCATCAATTTAAACAAATGGATGAAAATGTCTCAGCATTTCCTTGCTGCCCACTTTCCCAGAGCCTTATTGCACTTTCCCTCAGGGTGAGGATGCAGCCCCTGCTTCCCTGCCTGAGCTGTTGCTGCATCTCAGTGAAGGAGCAGCCTGTGGGATTCATTTCCTTCACTCTGGTGCAATCTGCCTTTCTGCCTGCTCAGTTTCCCCTCCAGGGCAGCCCAGCCCAGTTCTCCCCTGCCCCTGGGTGTGATGGTGTTCACAGGGGTCTGAGGATGAGGGAAGAGATGAGGCTCTGACTCCATGTTTCAGAAGGCTGATTTATTATTTTATGATATATATTACATTAAAACCATACTAAAAGAATAGAAGAAAGGATTTCATCAGAAGGCTGGCTAAGAATAGAAAAAGAAGGAATGAATAACAAAGGTTTGTGGCTCAGATTCTATGTCCAAGACAGCTGACTGTGATTGGCCATTAATTAGAAACAACCACACGAGACCAATCCCAGATGCACCTGTTGCATTCCACAGCAGCAGATAATCAATGTTTCCATTTTGTTCCTCAGACCTCTCAGCTTCTCAGGAGGAAAAATCCTAAAGAAAGGATTTTTCATAAAATGTGTCTGCGACACCTGGGAACCTGGAGCAGGATCTGAGCCTCTTGTTTTCACAGCCCCCAGGGAATTCCCTCTTCTAGGTGAATTTTAAAGCCTGGCAAAGGAGCAGGGGGGCCAAGGAAGAGGGAGAAGCTGAAGGGGTGGCCCAGGCTCAGGAGGAGTCACAGGGGAGGAGATTCCCTGCCCCAGACCAGTTTGAGGCCAAGCACGGGCACCAAAACCCTGGGATGTGAGGAAATGTTGTGGCTGAATGTGTGAAATGACTGAAAGGTGCCCCAGAGTTTAACCCAGCCCAGGAGCATCACCAGGAAAATCTGCTGGTAGGAAGGATAAATCCATAAATAATAAAAAATAAATGGGTGAAATCAGCAATGCAGGAGGCTCAGAAATGGGGTTAGGGCAGCAATGGTGAGCTGGATCCAGGAGAGATCCACGAGGGAGGAGGAGGAAGAGGAGGAGGAGGAGGAGGAGGAGGAGGAGGAGGAGGGTGTGGGAGGTCAGGGACAGCACAGTCAGGCCCTGCTTCCTCCTCACGGGGGAAATCTGGGACAAAATCTGATCCTGTCACTGCCTGGCCAGGCTGACTGTTCCCTGAATGCCAGGGAAAGGGATGTGGGGCATGGGACAAGGATCTGGGATGGCAGATGTGAAAAGTGCAGGTTAAATGGCTCTGTGCAGATATTTACTGTGTGCATTTTGCTGTATTGATTGGTAGTGCTGTATTAACATTTTAACAATTATATTTGTATTTATAATTATTATATATATTATATATAATATAATTATTATTCTATATAAATATATATAAATATATATTATTATATTTTATATAATAATTTATTATTATATACAAATTGTATTAATTATATTATATATAATAATGAATTTTACAAATATTATTATATATATAATTATATCTATTATATTCTATATAATAATGAATAATATATATTATATATATAATAATTGTTTATATATAAATTATTATAAGTTATAATAAATTATTATTTATAATAATTTTATATAAACAATTATTTTATATAATATAATTACAAATATATATAATAATTATATGTATATTTATAACATTTTAATTTTAATAGGATGGTAAATGTAGTTTAGTAGTTAAAAGGTAACTTTTGTAGTTAAAATAGTAACTATTTATGTGGGATATTTTTTTAAGAAAGGAATGAGGTACTTGCACCAGATAGCAGCCACAGGACACCTGCATCTTTCAGAGAAAGAGAATTTATTGCTCCGTTATCAGAGCAAATTAACTTCTTCCTATCTCAAAGGTGCTGTCAGGATTCAGAGGAAGAAGCTGACCCTGCCCAGCCAGAATCCTGTGTTTGAATGGAATTTCTGCATCATGGATGAGCTGTATGAATATGCAACAGGCTGCTGTTTTTAAGGGTTAATCCTCTGTTAACGTGGGGCCTTTTTGGGCTTGTGCTGCCCAGAAAAGGTACCTGGACTGTCCATAACTCTTTGGTTTTATTGTCTCATATTGTCCTAATCCAAATTGTACAAATTATTATTACTCTGATTATATTGCTATTTTTATAACCATTTTATTACTATTAAACTTTTAAAATTCTAAAAACAAATGATTGACGTTTTTCACAGCAGAGGCTCTGGGATGGCAGAGGTGGCCGTGCCAGGGCAGGGAGCTGTGGGGACAGACCAGGCCCAGTGAGGGCACTGGGGCCATTCCTTGTCCCCTTTGCCAGGGCAGGGCTCTGGTGTCCCCCAGGCAGCTCTGGGGTCACCTGCCCACCCCACAGGACACAGGGAGGGGGCAGAGGGTGCCTGGAGGGGAGGGAACCCCCTCTGTGGGGACAGGGGGGCTCTGCTGAGCCCTGGGGACATCCCAGCTCACTGCAGCGAGGGAATCCCAGCCCAGGGAGGAGCTGGAGCTGCTGCAGAGAGCCCAGAGGAGGCTCCAGGATGAGCAGAGGGATGGAGCAGCTGTGCTGGGAGGAAAGGCTGGCACAGCTGGCATTGTTCACCTGCACAGGAGAAGCTTTGGCTGAGCTCAGGGTGGCCTTGCAGGGCCTGAAGGAGCCCCAGGAAAGCTGGAGAGAGACAATTGCCAGGGGATGCAGGGACAGCACACAGGGAATGGCTGCACACTGAACAATTACAGGTTTGGATCAGATATTGGGAACAATTTCATCCCCGGCAGGGTGGGCAGGGCTGGGATGGAATTCCCAGAGCAGCTGGGGCTGCCCCTGCATCCCTGGCAGTGCCCAAGGCCAGGCTGGGCACTGGGGACAGTGGGAGGTGTCCCTGCCATGGCAGGGGTGGCACTGGATGAGCTTTAAGTTCCCTCCCAGCCCAAATCCAGATTTTATTATTCCTGCTCTGATCCCCTCTGCCTTCCCCCTGTGATTTGAATTCCATCCCCTCAGCACTCACTCCCTGTGCCCAGGTTCCTTCCAGAGCCATCCCTGGGAGGTGATCCCTGTGCAAACCCAGCTGGGAATGGCTCCAGTGCCAGAGGGCAGGGCTGGGTGGGATCTGGGAATGAGGAATTGTTCCCTGGCAGGGTGGGCAGGCCATGGCACAGGGTGCCCAGAGCAGCTGGGGCTGCCCCTGCATCCCTGGCAGTGCCCAAGGCCAGGCAGACACTGGGGACAGTGGGAGGTGTCCCTGCCATGGCTGGGGATGATCTTTAAGGTCCTTTCCAAACCTTTTAGGCCATTTTAATTCACTCTCTGAGATCTCTGTGGGCCCCAGTCCCCTCCCAGTCCCTGCAGTGTCACCTCCAGCCCAGGCAGGGCTGTGTCTCCACCAGAGCAGATCCATTGTTCCAGAAGCAAATCTGTAACTTCTATTTGACTTTGGGGGCTCCTGAGAGCACCTGTGACTGGGAGATTATTATTTAATATATTTTTAAAGAGCTCCAGGTCGGTGTAGGAATCCTCTTTGCCCTCCTGGATCTGTCAGTGGGCACAGGTTTCATTTTGCCCAGGTCAATGACGAGCTGTGGAGTGATGGGATCCCTCAGGAAGTTTTCTCTGCAAGGTGACAAAGGACATTTCCCAGCACAGGGTCTTGCAGACCTCTTGGAACAGCAGTCCTGGAAGCCTTTGGGTTTTAAATCAGCCTCATTTTTGTTTTGAGGAAAGAAACACTGAAATAAAAATGGGGAGCAGACACTTTAACGTTTAAATACACTTTAAAGTGTATTTAACTTTAACTTTAAAGTTAAAATACACTTTATTCTTTCAATGAATTTTCCCTTTTCCCTGAAAAAGCCTCTGCTGTGGCCCTTGTACAGGAATAAATGAGGTCTAAAATGTTTCTGTCCAAGTCTTTATCTGTGGCATGGTAACCCCTGAAAACCAGGGGGAAGGAGCAGAGCTGTACAAACCCTCCCTGGCAGAGTGCTCTGGGCTCCTGAGCAGGAGGGAGGGAGAAATAATTCGGAAATCATTCAATAATTCAGAATTAATTCAGAAACAATTTGGTTTCTGGGCCCACAGTGCCACGAGCTGGGCCCAGCTCTGCTCCCTTGGCCCAGCCCAGGGGACAGGAGGTGGCCCAGCCCAGGGGACAGGAGGTGGCCAGGCCCTTCTCCAGCTCCATCCCCACCCCAGTTGTGTCCCCCCATCAGGGAGCTCTGCTGCCAAAGGCCTGGGACAGCCCCTTTGGGATCTGGCACCTCCAGCTCAGCCCAAACCCTGCACAGATCATTTTGGATTGAGGTTTTCCAAGGATGGAAAATCCTACAAAGGATGGCCAAGAGGGGAATATAATTCACCTGCTGCTATCCCAGCATTGATACAATAAATTAATTAATTAATTAGAACCCCAAAGCCCTAAAAACAAGGGTTTGGAGCACCTGGTTCCCCTCTTTGCCTGATCTCTGCCAGGATCCAGAGCTTCCCTCAGCAGCAGCAGCGAGGCCACAGCCCAGGGATGCAGGAAATGCACTGGAGCTGGGGCATTTCCTGCAGATGGGAAAGCTGCCTGCACTCTGCAGCCTGCCACTGAAATGCAGTTTAGAGTGGAGGAAAAAAAAAAAAAAACAATGTTAAATTAAAAATGTGCTGACGGCTGCAGCTTTGGAGGGGCTGGATGAGGAGGCTTCTGACCCCCAGAGCCATTGAATCCCATTAAATTCAGGAATTTAATGCAGGAATTCCTGTCCTGCAGAGGAGCTCTGAGCCCTCAGCTGAGGCACAGGGACTGGAGATCTGATTTTGGTGAGGATGGTTCAGATGGGGCAGCACCAATCACCACTCACACATTCAGTGACCAGAAAGAGGAAATTTGGATTCGTGCTGACCAAAACTGGAGTTTATTGTTCCCAGGGGTCCTGAGAAGGTTCCTCCCCTGAGCCACAAACTCATCCCCACTGGCACAGGGTGCCCAGAGCAGCTGGGGCTGCCCCTGCATCCCTGGAATGTTCAGTTCCAGGCTGGACACCGGGGCTGGGAGCACCTGGGACAGTGGGAGGTGTCCCTGCCATGGCAGGGGTGGCTCTGGGTGGGATTTAAGGTCCCAACCCAACCCAGTCTGGGATTCTGGGATCCCCTGAGAGGTTGTGGGGGTGATCAGCTCCCACAGGCTGAGCAGAGGGAGGAAGGTGAGACCCTGGATCCCAAACTCAAACAGACATCCCAGGAGCAAACAGAACCCCAGGATGGGGTGGGTTGGAAGGGACCTTCAAGATGATTTTGTCCCAGCCCTGCCATGGCAGGGACACCTCCTGCTGGCCCAGCCCCAATCACATCCCTGGGGGTTGGTTCATCCTCCCAGCATTTAAAGTTCATATTGGAAACCTGACCTGGTTGATCTCCTTTGATCCTTCAGCAAAAATATCATTGGACCTTTGGATTTTCCTCCACAGAATTCAACCACCTCAGAGGGCATTTTGTACCCCCTTTTTATCAGCAGATCCCAGAACCCCCAAATCCCCGGGGCTGGCACAGCCCTGCCAGCCCATGCAGTGCCAGCTGTGCCCCATGGGCACCTTGTCCCCAGCCCAGAGCACTCAGTGCCACCTGCAGGGGACACCTGCAGGGATGGGCACTGCAAAGCTCCCTGGGCAGCCCCTGCCAAGGCCTGAGCTCCCTTTCCATGGGCAAATTCCTCCCAGCACACTGAGAAGCAGGGATGTTTTATGCTCAGCAACCAATTTCCATGGTGGCATTGTCAGAAGAATGAAAGATCCAAGATTCCCCCATGGTGCAGTAAAAAGGATTTGTCCAAAGATCCCCTCCAAGCTCCCAGGAATTTGCACCAAATTCACTGAGGAATGTCAGGAGAGGATGGTCCCCCATGCACAAGGAATGACCTCAAAAATACCTCAAATTCAGGAAAAGAGCCAAATCACAGGGCCAGGGGGGCCTCCTGTCCTGAGAAGCCAAACTGGGCAAGGATTTTGTGTTACCTGGGCTGAAGCTCTCTGCCCACACCACCCTCAGCACGTGAGCCCCAGCCTTGCCTCCCTTATCAAGGAAGTTTTTCAGAGGCAGCAGCAGCCCTGAGTAATTTCTTTATCTCATTTCCTCTTCTTTACAAGTGCCTGTGTTATGGTGTGAGGCCCAGATAAGCTTTTCTCTGCAGGCAGCCCCTGTGTGTCTTCCTGCTGGGCTGGTTTTGCCCTGGGCACACACACACGGGGCAGCAGCAGCTGATTCCCAATTCCCACCCTTCCCACACCCGGGCAGTTCCTGCTCCAGTGGTTCCCAGTGGAGTGAGAGGGTCAGGAGCTCTCCTGGATGTGCAGCTGCACCCCTGCAGCCTTCACTGGAGAGCTGCTGTGCATTTGTGTAAGAGCAGATTTGCTCTGTCCTGAGCTGCTCATCCCTCCTGACCCCGATTTTCCATGGATTCACCCATTTTAGGGTTTAACCATTTGAGGATTTAACCATTTTAGGATTCAATCATTTTAGGATTTAACCATTTTAGGATTCAACCATTTTAGGATTCAACCATTTGAGGATTCAACCATTTGAGGATTTAACCATTTGAGGATTTAACCATTTTAGGATTCAACCATTTGAGGATTTAACCATTTGAGGATTCAACCATTTGAGGATTTAACCATTTGAGGATTTAACCATTTGAGGATTTAACCATTTGAGGAGGAGCACATTCATCCCAAGTTTGATGTGAGGGAAGTCAAACCTCATTCATGGTCTCCAGGCAGAGCCAGAACTGTTGGAATTGCTCCCAAACCCCTTCCTGAGCAGCAGCAGGGGAGCCAGGCCATGGAATTGGGAATGGTTTGGTTTGGGAGGGATTTAGGGACCATCCCATTCCATGGGTAGGATTTACACTATCCCAGCTTATTCCAGCCTGGCCTTGGACACTGCAGGGGTGAGACAGCCACAGCTTCTCCTGGACTTTTGGAGGGTGCCCACCATGGTGGGGTGGCACTGGATGGGCTGCAAGGTCCCTGCCAGGATTCCCATGCTGGAATTCCAGGGCCATGGCCCGGCCAGCACAGGGGCTCAGGGCAGGGTTTGTGTGGCCTCTGTGCCCCCCTGTGTGGGCTGAGCTTGTGCAAACCCACTCAGCACTGAAATCCTTCCCTGGAGCAGCACTGAGCCCTCCTTCCAGGAAAATCCTTCTCTTCCCTGTCCAGGTCAGCACCGTGGAGCTTCCCAGGAGCACCAAGGCTGGAGAAACCCCCCAAGGCTGGGCCCAGGCTGCTCCTCCTCAGCCCCTGCTGCACTGAAAACTGACAGAGCTGAGGTGGGAGAGGTGCAGGAAGTGCTGATGGTGATGATAAATTGATTTTGGAGTGATTATCTGCCAAATTGGTGATAATAAATTGATTTTGGAGTGATTATTTGATTAGTGTCTGAGGAAGGACAGGGACAGAGACAGAGACAGAGACAGACACAGACACAGCTCCCAAAGTGCCCAAGGCTGCCCCTGCCCCTGCCCACACCCTGGCACTGCTCAAATTGGAACTTTTCACCTTAAAACTCATCTCATCCACCCCTGCCATGGACAGGGACACCTTCCACTGTCCCAGGCTGCTCCAAGCCCTGCCCAGCCTGGCCTGGGACACTTCCAAGAATGGGGCAACCACAGCCTTTGGAAGCTCTCTGAACTTCAGAGCTCCTTCCTTCTCCTGAGCCTTCTGCTGCACTTTGCATGACTGACAAATGTGTTTTCCTTTCTTTCTTTTATGTCTGAAGAGGAAAAAATGGACAGTATAGGGAGGGGCTGGGGTTTAGGGCTTTACTGGAAATGTTGTGGATCATCAGAGCTCCAGGGGGAACTCACAGAAGATTTGCAGTCCTGAAGGGGCTTCAGGAGAGCTGGAGAGGGACAGGAGAAAGAGATGGAGTGACAGGAGAAGGAATTTGGTATTAGGGGGAAATTGTTCCCTGGCAGGGTGGGCAGGGCTGGGATGGAATTCCCTCCCTGGATCCCTGGCAGTGCCCAAGGCCAGGCTGGGCACTGGGGACAGTGGGAGGTGTCCCTGCCATGGCAGGGGTGGCTCTGGGTGGGCTCTGAGGTCCCTCCCAACCCATTGCAGGATTCTGTGCCCACATGGATGGACAGGACCAGGCACAGCCCCCAAATCCCTCCCACCCCCTTCCCCAGCCCTGAAGCTCACCCAGGCCCTTCCTGCTCTGCTCCTGCCCTTCCCCTGCACCTCTCAGGTGCACATTTATCCACACAGGGACTTTTTCCTCTCACCCCCCATATTTTCCTTACTTCAGGCATTTCTTTGCCTCCAGGGCAAACAAGTCATCCCAGTTTTTCTGAATTCCCTCCCACTCCAAACAATGGGTCAGGCAGGGAGTGAAACTCTCCCTCCTTAGGCCAGGCTGCCACACATTCCTCCTGCTGCCAGTAAGGGACTGGTGCTAAACTCAGGGCTCTCATTCTTCCCTGGCCAGCAGGAAAGGCTGAATCCTGCTCTGGATCTCAGTCAGGGCTGGAAAAGCCTCTGGTGTTGCCCATGCTGGGTTTGTTGCCCCAATCACAATCCAGGGATAACAGCAGCACAAGCAAGGGATGAGCTGACCTTAACCACAAGGTTTGTGAAAGAGTTGGGCTTCATTTCTGAGATGTTTCCATGAACCACCCTGGTTCCCTCCTTCTAGAAATTCCCAAAGCTCTGCTGCCTCCTGACTGAGAGGGAAACATCCTCAGAGAGCAGGGTGCAGGCAAAGGAAAGGCTGAGAGTGCAAAAAGCTCCAGATGCACACAGAGACACTTTGGAGCACCCAGATTTACTGTGGGAGAGCAGTTCTGTCATGGAAATCCCAAACTGCTACAAACCCCATTGGATTTTGCAGAAATCCCAAATCCCCGGGGCTGGCACAGCCCATGCAGTGCCAGCTGTGCCCCATGGGCACCTTGTCCCCAGCCCAGAGCACTCAGTGCCACCTGCAGGGGACACCTGCAGGGATGGGCACTGCAAAGCTCCCTGGGCAGCCCCTGCCAAGGCCTGAGCTCCCTTTCCATGGGCAAATTCCTGCTGCTGGCCAAGCTGAGAGTAGTTTTGGATTAGAAATTGGAATTGTGATGGTGGGCAGGGCCGGGCACAGAGCAGCTGGGGCTGCCCCTGCATCCCTGGAATGTTCAGTTCCAGGCAGGGGTGGCACTGGGTGGGCTTTGAGGTCCTTCCCAACTGAAATAATTCCATGATTCCATTATTGTCCCTGGACACTGGGGCTGGAGCACTTGGACAGGGGGAGGTGTCCCTGCCATGGCAGGGGTGGCACTGGGGGATCATTAATGTCATTAATGTCCCTTCCAGCTCAGCCATTCCATAACTCTGTGATTACCCCACCATGCCATTCCCAATGCCATGACTCAATGATTTACTAATTTTAAGCCTCCTCTGTTTGTTCCACACAAGGAAATGGAAAAAGTGAATTCCTGTTGATCAACCCCTCAGCCAGATATAGCACATTATTCCTTTTGTTTGGAAAGTTTTGTTTCCAAACACCATCCATTAATCAAGGCCCAGCAATGCAGCACTTTGTCCATCCAAATATTTTCCAGCAGATCTCACCAAGGGGGAGTTTTTTATCCTGGTGTTGTGACCAGCTCCACTCCCATCAAAAAGCTCAGCATGGCATCACCTTTTAACCCAAACTGAAAGAAATAAATGGGATTTTTGTCCATTTAGGAGCATCACAGGAGTGCTCTGGGCAGTGGGGAGCACTGGGAATGATGGGGACTGGGAGCTGGGGGAACACTTGAATCCTTTCCCTTGATGCTGGGGTTTGTTTGGAATTCTCCTCCACCCAAGCAAAGCTGAGCTTGAACATCCTCAGTGCTTCCCACCCTTCACTAAATGTAATAAAGCTTCTGGTGGAAAATTAATTAAACACGTTGACAGCCATGATTTAATTGTGGGGGATGAGGGAACCTCTTGGGAAGAGTCAAAGAGAGGTGCCCCTCAAAGTGGGGCTTTCTAGGGCAAAGCAGTGGCTGGAAAACAAAGCCTTTCTTTGCTCTACTGCACTTGAAATTCAAAATTCACCCTTTTTTTTCCCACACAACAGAAAAACGTTCCATGGGATTTTTTTTTCTTTTGAATCTCACCCAAAAATTCACGTTTGGTGTGAGAGGGACCTTAAATCCCATCCCATTCCAGCCCTTCCAGGTTATCCAGTCCTGTCCAAGCCAGCCTTGGGGTGTCCATGCAGGATCTGGGGGCTGCTCATCCCACCAGCCAATGAGCCAGGACACAAAACTGCCCAAAACACCAAAAACAAACCCGAAATAATCAGGGGATCAACACTTCAGCTTAATTAAAGCTGCAACATCCAAGTTCTCCATTGGTTTGGGTTCACAGAATGGGTTGGGTTTGGGGTTGGTTTTTTTTTTAAGAACTGGGTTTAAGAACTTTTACAAACAAATTATCTGCAAATGTGGCTTCAACAGGGTTAAAGGATCATCAGGGTTGGAAGAGACCTTCAAAATCCCCCAGCACCAGCAGCATCACCCCAAGGGCCACATCCTGAACACTCCCAGGGACTCCAGCACCTCCCTGGGCAGCTCATCCCAGGGCCTGACCCCTGTTCCAGGGACAAATACCCTGTAATTTCCAATTATGGCTCCAATCTGCACCTCTGTGAGCTCCCAGCAGCACCTGCAGAGCACAGACCCAGCCTGTGGTGCCTGGGCCAGGCCTCCAGCAGCCTCCCCTGGCCAGGTGTGTCCAGCCAGGGCTGCTTTTCCTTTCAAGCTGTGCCAGGATTTCCCTCCATGCCCCAAGCAGCCACTGGCCAACAAAGCAAATGCACTCAGGGCAAAGTCAGTGCAAATAACTGGGGAGTTTTCTGCACTTCAAAAGGAGGAGGAGGAGGAGGAGGAGGATTGCTTCCTCCCCAGCTCCACCCAAAGCAAACCCAGCACAAAAGGCTTCTGTTCTGTCTCCCAGAGAAAATTCCCCTGGCATTTCACTTTGATTGATGATACACAATAAACTGAGGCAGGAACCCAGGGAGTGTGTTGGGTTGGAACCCAGGGACTCCAAACAGGGATCCTGCCCCATTCCTGGGGCTGCCCCAGCCCAGGGAGGAGCTGGAGCTGCTGCAGAGAGCCCAGAGGAGGCTCCAGGATGAGCAGAGGGATGGAGCAGCTGTGCTGGGAGGAAAGGCTGGCACAGCTGGCATTGTTCACCTGCACAGGAGAAGCTTTGGGCTGAGCTCAGGGTGGCCTTGCAGGGCCTGCAGGAGCCCCAGGAAAGCTGGAGAGAGACAATTGCCAGGGGATGCAGGGACAGCACACAGGGAATGGCTGCACACTGAAAAATTACAGGTTTGGATCAGATATTGGGAACAATTTCATCCCTGGCAGGGTGGGCAGGGCTGGGATGGAATTCCATCCCTGGATCCCTGGCAGTGCCCAAGGCCAGGTTGGACACTGGGGACAGTGGGAGGTGTCCCTGCCATGGCAGGGGTGGCACTGGGTGGGCTTTCAGGTCCTTCCCAACCCAAATAATTCCATGATTCCATGCTTGTCCCTGGCCTGATGCTGAGATCCCCTGCAGTGGGACCTCTCCCCATGGTGTCTGTCCCAGTCCCTCTGAGTGGAGCTGCTTTGCTGGTGCAGGATCTGAGGATTGGTGTGCAGGGTTTGAGGGATTGCTGGTGCAGGATTTCAGGGATTGCTGGTGCAGGCTTTGAGGAATTTCTGGTGCAAGGTTTGAGGGATTGGTGGTGCAGGATCTGAGGGATTGCTGGTGCAGGATTTCAGGAATTTCTGGTGCAGGGTTTGACGAATTGCTGGTTTAGGGTTTGAGGGATCGCTGGTGCAGGGTTTGAGGAATTTCTGGTTCAGAGTTTGAGGGATTGGTGTGCAGAGTTTGAGGGATTGGTAGTGCAGGATTTGAGGAATTGCTGGTGCAGGGTTTGAGGGATTGCTAGTGCAGGATCTGAGGGATTGCTGATGCAGGAATTCAGAGATTGCTGGTGCAGGGTTTCAGGGATTTGTGGTGCAGGATTTGAGGGATTGCTGGTGCAGAATCTGAGGGATTGGTGGTGCAGGGTTTGAGGAATTGGTGGTGCAGGATCTGAGGGATTGCTGGTGCAGGGTTTGAGGGATTGCTGGTGCAGGATTTCAAGGATTGCTGGTGCAGGGTTTCAGGGATTGCTGGTGCAGGATCTGAGGGATTGGTGGTGCAGGTTTTGAGGAATTTCTGGTGCAAGGTTTGAGGAATTGCTGGTTCAGGGTTTGAGGGATTGCTGGTGCACGGTTTGAGGGATTGGTGGTGCAGGATCTGAGGGATTGCTGGTGCAGGGTTTCAGGGATTTGTGGTGCAGGGTTTCAGGGATTGCTGGTGCAGGATTTCAGGGATTGCTGGTGCAGGGTTTCAGGGATTGCTGGTGCAGGGTTTCAGGGATTGCTGGTGCAGGATTTCAGGGATTGCTGGTGCAGGGTTTGAGGGATTGCTGGTGCAGGATTTCAGGGATTGCTGGTGCAGGATTTCAGGGATTGCTGGTGCAGGATTTCAGGGATTGCTGGTGCAGGATTTCAGGGATTGCTGGTGCAGGGTTTGCTGCTCCCTCTGGCAGCCACCCATGCCATGGGAAACGGAGCTGTTTGGAAGCAAAGGAAGCAGCAGCTGCAGAGGGCAGAGCCCTGGTGGCAGCCAGGCTGGCATCACCAGGAGCCTGGCATTCCCAGAGGCAGGATCCAGGGTTCTGCAGTGCCAGCACTGGGGTTTGTGTGGCTGATGGCACCAAACCAGCACCAAACCCCCCTGGGCAGGAGGTGGCCTCTCCCTGGAGCATCCCTGGGATGCAGGGAGCTGTTATCCCGTGGGGATGGATCAATCCCAGCCCCTGTGTGCCTGTCCTGGTGCCCAGCAGGGAGGCTGGGCCGTGCTGGAGCTGCCCTGGGCACTCAGCAGGACCAGTGCAGGTGCTCAGTGCCAGGGACAGGCTGGCAGTGCTGCCCACTCACACCATCCCTGCTCCCTGCCAGCAGCAAGGACCTCCCAGAACCCACACACCCCTGCTGCCCTGGGGTGCAGATGTGGATTTCCAGCAGGATTTCGTGTCCAAAGAGTTCTGGTGAAGAGCTGAGAGCTCTCCCCGTGCCAGGGAGCTGAGCCATGGTGGGGTTGTGCCTGTGCCACCCCACAGCTGCCCAGGGGTTTGTCCTTCCTGGCCTCTCTGTCCCCCTCAGCTGAGTGTCCCTGCTTGTTCCTGCAGCTGTTGAGACAGATTTTTTCTGGAGCCTGATGTTTGCCAAGGGAAAGCATCACCGTGAGCTTTGGTGGACAATTAATCAGTGTTCAATTAGCCCTTCCCTCCTGCTCCTTCTGGAATCATCTCTCCCATTCCAACATTTCCTCAGCTGCTCCTCCTGAGCTCAGGAGCTGCAGGAACAAGCAGGGAACTCAAGAAGCTGCCAGGAAAGTTCTGTCCATCCCAGCCATTTCTGAAATGTGAATTTGAGAGGCTGTGTGTGACCCCTGAGAGCAGGTGGAGGACGTGAGGAGCTCACACAGGAACAGAATTCCTGGGGGAGGGAATTGCAGGATCCTCCTGCTGTCACACCAAAGGTCAGAGCTGCTGCCTGGCAGGACAGGGACAGTCCTGGAGGCAAATGGGGCACTTGTGGTCAAGGACACTGGGAAGGAGTTTTGCTTCTTGTCAGAGAGGAAAAACCTGCAGGGGAAAAATCTGAATTTTAATTGCATTTCCAGTCTGTGTAAGGCAGCTCTGGCTGAACAAGGCACAGCCCAAGCTGTCCCATCCTGGGTTTGTTGGATCCCAGAACCCCCAAATCCCCGGGGCTGGCACAGCCCTGCCAGCCCATGCAGTGCCAGCTGTGCCCCATGGGCACCTTGTCCCCAGCCCAGAGCACTCAGTGCCACCTGCAGGGGACACCTGCAGGGATGGGCACTGCAAAGCTCCCTGGGCAGCCCCTGCCAAGGCTGGTGTGGGGGTCCCAGTCGTTGGTTTCTCTGTGTCTGGATTGAAGGCACTTGAGACAGTAATTCATGTTTGGACTCAGGTGTTTATTATTTGTTATCAGTAAAACAGTCTCACTGCTGTGAGTTCTGCAGCTTTTCATTAGAAGGCACAAAATGCCCAACAATCTCTTGGTACAAGGACTTTTCAGACTGAACTATCCAATGAAGAACTGACACCTGGATTAGTTTCCCTTTTAACCCAATAACTGATCCCACAGAGCTGCAATGGGGATTTTTCTGCCCAATTACAAAATGCCACCCAAACCCATGGAGAAGGAGGAAGAAGCAGCATGAAGAGCAAACCCAGGACAGCACCCTGTGCCCTCCATCTTGCTTCCATCCACAGCACACTAAAAACCCCAAAACCTCAATTTCTCACCCAGTGATGCACCTGCACTGCTCTCTATAATCTATTTCACACTTTTGTGGATTTTAGGCTATTCTGGAGTTTAGGAAACTTTCTCCATGGATGAGGGTCAGAGTCAGTGCTGCCCTGGGGGTCAGGGCAGCCCAGAGCAGACACAGAAATATTCCCTGTGTGCCCTGGGTTTGCACAGCCTGAGCTCCCTTTCCATGGGCAAATTCCTGCTGCTGGCCAAGCTGAGCCTGCCCTGGCCCAGCCTGAGGCCGTTTCCTCAGGGAATCTTCCAGAAGAACACGGGGCTGCTGTACCCACCAGGAAAGCCTGATTGACCCCCAGCTCTTCACTCTTCACACTAAAAAAAATCCACATTATATTAAAGCCCTAATTAAACCCCACCCAACAGAAGCCCCAAGCAATGTGCTGAGCAACCCTCCCCTGCCCAGGAGCTCAGCTCTGGGGTCTCTCCTCTCTCAGAGCAGCAGAATGGGAACTGTGACCCAGGTTAGTGACAGGGCAGTGGTGCAGGGGCAGCTCCCAGCCCAGCATTCCTGCACGTCCCAGCAGCTCCTGCAGCCTCAGCAGGCAGAACTCATCCAGCAGCAGATTGAAAGGCAGGTGCAGCCCATGGTAATCCCTCTGCCAAACTGGGATGGTGTGGGAGAGGCATTCAGCAAGAACTTTCCAGGCCTTGGCAGCACGTGGAGCCATCCAGGCTCCCACAGCCTTCCAGGGAAGGCACTGGCTCAGTTTTGGGGAGGGTTGTGCTGCTCAGAAGTGTGGACAGATTTTACTGAGACACAGTCAATAGGAAAAGAGATGTGAGAAATCCATCTGAGAAAGCAACAGCTGCCTGATTCAAGGCCATGGTTTCTTTGAGCAAGAAGTTGTTTAAGAAAATCTGTGATAACAGGAGATAAAAAAGAAGCCACAAACACCTTGAGAAAGGTGGGACTGACTTTTTATAGCTGACCAATGGTGAGCTCTAGTTTTGCAATATATATGAGCCTTATTACTGTGATTATAAAAGTGTGCCTGTTAATCAATAAATCTGAGAATTGTCAGTCATCAGCAGATGAGCAATGTCTCCCATCTACCTCGTCAGAGAATGAAAAGCTGCTTTTCATGGCAAGCCCTGCATTTCCCCACTCGAATCACATCAATAAATGCATCATTACTTTACTTACAAAGGCTCAACCCAGCACGGTTCAGCTCCTAGAAAAGGTCCAAAAAATCCATGCTGCTGTTAAAGGCACTTCAGAGAATCCCAGAGTTGGGCTGGGAGGGATTTTCAGCATCATTTCCATGTCCCACAGGCAGGGACACCTCCCACTGTCCCCAGTGCCCAGCCTGGCCTTGGGCACTGCCAGGGATCCAGGGATGGGAATTCCATCCCAGCCCTGCCCACCCTGCCAGGGAACAATTCCTGCCCCAAATCCCATCCAGCCCTGCCCCCTTCCATTCAAAGCCATTCCCTGAGTCCTGGCACTCTCTGCCCATGCACAAACCCCTCTCCCTCCTTTTCAGAGCCCCCTCCAGGCTCTGGGATGGGCTCTGAGCTCTCCCAGGAGTCTCCTCCCATCATCCTGGCAGTGACTCCCAGCAGGGAATTATCATCCAATTATTATTTGGATGAATTCTCTGTAAATCCCACACACCCTGGGCATTGGGATCACTTCTACAGAGCTACAAGTGGCACCCAAAATTTCCCTTTTCCATCTGGATCCAGCCACTTCTGTGAACCAGAAGAGGTTTCCAAAGGGAAATGCAGAACAGCAGTTTGTAAAGGTGGGATCATAAAATCCTGGGATGCTGAGGGCTGCCAGGGATGATCTTTTCCAACCTCTGCTGAGGGGATGGGAGCCAGAGCTGCTTTTCTTCAGGATGAAACCATTGTTGGATATTTAGCTCCACCTATGGGCACCTCCTCGTGCCTCTGGAAATCCCTCACGTTCAGCCATTCAGTCCCAGTTTAAGGCTCTCATCCCAGATTTTCAAGGTGGGAAGAGCCCCTCAGGAGCACCCAGGCCCACCCCAGCATCACCCCAGGGCCACATCCTGGCATCCCCAGGGGCAGGGACCCCAAACCTCCCCGGGCAGCTCCGACCCAAACACCCCACAGATTTTAAGAGGGGCACGAAGAAAGAAATTCCTTTCAGAAACTTCCACAAAGGAAAATGATGAACTTGATTTCTCTTAAATGCTGTCAGGAAGCTTTGATCTCTAGCACTGGGTGCCCAGAGGGTGCCCCGGGCTGTTCTCAGTGGTGCCAAGCAATGGGACCAGAGGGATGGTCAGGGATTGATGCCCAGCAATTCCCAGCACAGGGGGCACAACTTCTGCCCTGGGCAGAGCCCAGGGGGGCTCTGGGGCTCCTCCCTGGCACATTCCACAGCCACCTGTGCCCAGCTCTGTGCCCTGAGCTCATTCCAGTGAAGGGAAATTTTCCTTCCCCATCTCCAACCTGAGCAACCTCCCCTGGTGCAATTCCAGCCCATTTCCTCTCCTCCTCCTTTCCCTGCCCCTCCTGTCAGGGCGTTTTGGGGAGCACTGAGGTCCCCCCTGAGCCTCCTCTTGTCCATCCCAAACCCCCCAGCTCCTCCTCCTGGATGTGTTTTCCAGCCATTTCCAAAGGAACTCCAAACAAAAGGAATTCCTGGCAGGAAAACACAGACACCACTCAACATGACAAGGCCTGGAATGTGACACTTCCCTGTTATCAATGGGAATTTTGTCAGGGAAGATAAATCCAGCCCTGCCACTCCATCCTGTCCCCTGTCACTGGAGTCACCTCTGTGCTCCTGCCTCACTGCCTGCAGCACTGACAATTTGGTGTTAATTGAAAGTTTAGTGTCAAAATGTTCTTTACCAGCCTCTTGGGGAATGTCTTCATCATTGTTTTGTCTTTCCAGGTCCAATCATGAATTATTAAAAGCATTAGCAAGGAATAATTCTCTGGAAAATGTTTCTGAAGTGTGCTGGGCAAGGCAGGATAAAGGCAAAAAGGAAGAACTTGTGTTGCCCAAGCCAAACTTAAGCAGGCAGGTGATGAAGCCACGGGCAAAATCCCTGCTGGAATTGCTCAAAAATTGCTCAAAAATTGTTCAAATGGCTCCAAGCCCTGGAATTCACTCCTTCCCCACCCCTGCCAAGTGTGGACTGAAGAAGTTGTTTCTGATGGGCTGAGCCAGGGTCAAACAGCAAAGTTCCCACCCTTGGGGCTGCTCTGGAAAACAAAACTGAATAAAAACCAACTCTGGTCCTTTGAGGTCGCTGCCCTCACCTCTCTAACGAGGCAGGGCTTTAATTGGGCACCAGAAATTCATTTTTGCCACCACAGGACTCCCATCCCTTCCCACAGCAAAACCTTCATGGTTTCCCTTAATTCCTTTTGCAACAAAAGGACTTCAAGCTATCAGGTAAAGCCATTAAATACTGATGGATTTCTGTATTCCAGGAGCTTCAGAAATCATGGGATCATGGGATGGTTTGGGATGGAGGGACCTTAAAGCTCATCTCACTCCAGCTCCCACCATCCCAGGCTGCTCCAAGCCTTGTCCAACCTGACCCTGGACACCTCCAGGGCTGGGGAATCAGAACCTCTCTGCAAAAAAAACCCCAAATTATTCATTTTTCATAGAAATATTTCATGTATTATGAATGCACGGGGATTCTTCTGGAGCAGGAAGATGCTGACACCTTTATTAGGAACTTGAGGCTCAGAAGAATCAGGTTTGGAACATCCCCCAGGGTTTCATCCATGAGCAGATTCTCCCATGTGGAGGTCATGGAATTCTCTGAAGCCTTGGAAACCTTTTCAAGGGATCATTTATGAGGGCCTGGCACAACATTCTGCCCCTTTGGAAGCTGAAAATTCCCATTTTGGTGCTGAACTTTGAGTGGCTCTGTGCAGAAAACACCAGGACATTTACAAGAAGACAACAAAATATTTTAATTTCAATCTGCCCCGTGCTATACAAGTGTATAAAATACCAACTAAGCATCCATTGGAACATTACAAAAATAACCAGAAAAAGCAAGCAGCACACTGGAGTCATGGGGAGGTGGCAGATCCAAGCAGGAACACACTGAGAGCATTCCAAGATTTCCATGGCTCCCACCTCAGGCAGGGGTCAGGTATTCAAATGGCAAAAAATCAGATTTATTGATGGTTTGAATTGAAAAGCAGCTCTGCTTTAGGAGGGAACACAGCAGCAGCCACCTGGGTTTGTAGTGCCCAAGTCATGCTTTGATTTTTCATGGAAGAAGGACAGGACAGGAATTATTCCCAATGTTTTGAACTGAATGTGGTGAGACACAGAAGTCCAGAAGTCGTTTGAGAAACATGGAAAAGTCTTGGAAAGGCTTCAAGGCAGTTGTGGCAAACCTACAAAGTTTTCCTCCAGGAATTCCTTTCTTTTGGGTGTTGAGTGCAGCACGTGGAGCCAGCTGAGGGTAACCCCAAATAATTTGATTTTCCTGTGTGTCCAGCTCCAGCAATCCATGGAATCAGCTCTTCTCAACAGCTCCCATGGAGCCAGGCTGTGTTCCAGTTCCCAGGGAATAGCAATCCAAGCTAGAGCAGGAAATTCAGAATATTCCTGGTCTCCAGGCCCACATTTGCATTCCAGTCAGGAATTCCAGCCCTTCCAGAACACCCTGTTTCCCTGCACCGTGGGTGGAATGGCTCCACTCTTTTTAAAACAAATATTATTTAAAAAAACCAAGGTGCCAACCAGGAATTTCAGTCAACATTTGCTTCAATCTCTTCTCAGACCAACTGTGGCAAGAGCAAACCAGGAGAGAGCCACAGTGTGATTCCTAAAAACACAATGAGAGGCTCCAACATCCCTTTTCCAAGACCCCAAGTGGCATTTTCTAGGGATAGCAATTCCTGTCTCCTCCCAAAAAATCCTGACCCCTGTTTCAAGGTGAGGATCTCCAGTTTAAAAAACAGTATTAAAATATTTCTGCCATCTTTCTTCTTTAAAATTTGCATTTAGGAGCGTTTAAACACTGCCATAAAAAAAAGCCCTAAAGCTTCTCCCACATATTCCCATTGCTTAAATCAGCATTCCTTGGCATTAAGCATTTCATCCCAGCTGAGTTTGGAAGCAAAGCTCAGAAAGTTTGGATTTTCTGATATCCAAAACCAGTAGAAAAAGATCCAAGTGTGCAGCCTGGAGTAGGAATGGACAAGGAAAAGGCACTCCAGCTCTCCTCACTGCTTCCTGGGTGGAATTTTCCAATCCCAAACAAATCTTTCCTCACCAAAAATGCAGATTCAAGTTTCTCCATCAGTTGGTTTTTTTTTTTTCCACTGGAAAAATCCCCCTGCTCTGAATATGCACCATCAGCATTATTTGAGTTCTTTTTTCCCCCCTCGAGTCAAAGCTCCCAAACAAATCCTATTGGAGATATAAATTACCTGAACTTAAAATAATTTAAAATCCATGTATTCCAACAACTCTCCTATTGCACGTTTTTCCACTGCTTTGCCAGGTAAAAATTCCCTCTGCAGGAATTCCAAAGGTTCAAATTTTAAAAGCACAACTTCCAGAGCACCAAAAGCAGGTGCTGGAGGAATTGGATCCTGCTGGGAAACGAGTGCCAATAAAACCAAATATAAATATATCATGTATGTACACATCCAGGAGGAACTCTGGGATGCTGGGATAATAAATACTTTGAAACAATTCCCAGATTTCCAGAAACTTGGGAGAAACTCTAGAAAAGAAAGCAAATGACTTGAGAAGACCAAGAAGAAACATGCACAAAACCTAGTGTAAGAAAAAGGGTAAAATTCCCCAAATTCCCATCATCTCTCCAACCCTGTCATCCCAAGGTTTTCGGGGGTGTCACAACAAGCAAGTGTCCCCCAGAATAAGCCCAGTTTGTCCCCAAAATGTCCCCTTCTCCCATCCTTTGTTCCCAGCACGTGGGAATCCCCTCAGCACACGGATCAACGCTCCAAACCGAGCAGGGGATTCCTGCACCTGCAGCAAACCTGCAATTCTGCTCCTGCAGCTGCTGCAGCTGTGCCACCACAGCCGGGCGCTTCTCCACTGCAAATCCTTGGAAAACTCCTTGGAAAGGTGGATTTCCCCTGGAGGGAGCAGCAGCGGGGCCGGGCTCAGCTCAGCGAGGCCGGGCTGTAGTCGGGCCGGCGGGTCTGGATGATTTTGGGTTTGGGTTTTTTGGGCTCCTCCTCGGCCTCGCCCTCCTGGTCGCTCTCACACACGTGGACAACCACGCTGGGGGTGGTGGCCGTGGCGGCGTGCAGCTCGTACTTGTCCCCTGAGGGAGGGAAAAATGGGAATAAAAATGGGAATTCCTGAGGGCACCTGGGGGGGGGGGTTAAGAGGTTTTTAGTGAGGAATTCCTGAGGAAAGGGCACCTTGAGGGGGTTTTAATGGGGTTTTTATGTGGGGTGTTCCTGAAGAAAGGTCACGTGGGGACTGCTCCATGTGGAGAATTCCTGAGGAAAGGACACCTGGGGGGTTTTTAATGGGGTTTTAGGTGAGGGATTCCTGAGGAAAGGGCACCTGGGGGCTTCTCAATGTGGGGTATTCCTGAGGAAAGGGCACATGGGGGCTTCTTCAGGGGGCATTTAGGGGGGAAATTCCTCAGGAAATTTTGGGTTTGGGTTTTTTGGGTTCTTCCTCGGCCTCGCCCTCCTGGTCGCTCTCACACACGTGGACAACCACGCTGGGGGTGGTGGCCGTGGCAGCGTGGAGCTCGTACTTGTCCCCTGAGGGAGGGAAATGGGAACAAAAATGGGAATTACTGAGGGCTCCTGGGGGGGGGTTTAAGGGGATTTTAGTGAGGAATTCCTGAGGAAAGGGCACCTGAGGGGGTTTTAATGGGGTTTTTATGTGGGGTGTTCCTGAAGAAAGGTCACCTGGGAACTGCTCCATGTGGAGAATTCCTGAGGAAATGACACCTGGGGGGTTTTTAACGGGGTTTGAGGTGAGGAATTCCTGAGGAAAGGGCACCTGGGGGGTTTCTAATGGGGTTTTAGGTGAGGAATTCCTGAGGAAAGGGCACCTGGGAACTGCTCCATGGGGAGAATTCCTGAGGAAAGGGAACATGGGGGGTTTCTAATGGGGTTTGAGGTGGCAAATTCCTGAGGAAAGGGAATCTGGGGGCTTCTCCATGTGGGGAATTCCTGAGGAAATGGGACACGGTGAATTTCAATGGGGTTTTTAGTGAGGAATTCCTGAGGAAATGTCCCCTGGGAACTGCTCCATGTGGAGAATTCCTGAGGAAAGGGCACCTGGGGACTGCTCCATGTGGAGAATTCCTGAGGGAAGGGCACCTGGAGGCTTTTCCATGTGGGATATTCCTGAGGAAAGGGCACCTGGGGGCTTTAATGGGTTTTTAGGCGAGGAATTCCTGAGGAAATGGGACACGGTGAATTTCAATGGGGTTTTTAGTGAGGAATTCCTGAGGAAAGGTCACCTGGGGACTGCTCCATGTGGAGAATTCCTGAGGAAAAGGCACCTGGAGGGTTTTAAATGGGGTTTTACGTGAGGAATTCCTGAGGAAAGGGAACCTGGGGGCTTATCCATGTGGGGTATTCCTGAGGAAAGGCCACCTGAGGGGGTTTTAATGGGGTTTTTATGTGAGGTGTTCCTGAGGAAATGGCACCTGGGGGCTTTTCCAGGGGGGATTTAGGTGGGGAATTCCTGAGGAAATGGGACATGGTGACTTTTTAATGGGGATTTTAGGTGGGGTATTCCTCAGGAAAGGGCACCTGGGAGCTTCTCCAGGGGGTTTCTAGGGGGACAATTCCTGAGGAAATTTTGGGTTTGGGTTTTTTGGGCTCCTCCTCGGCCTCGCCCTCCTGGTCGCTCTCACACACGTGGACAACCACGCTGGGGGTGGTGGCCGTGGCGGCGTGGAGCTCGTACTTGTCCCCTGAGGGAGGGAAATGGGAACAAAAATGGGAATTCCTGAGGAAAGGGAACCTGGGGGCTGATCCATGTTCGGAATTCCTGAGGAAATGGGACACGGTGAATTTCAATGGGGTTTTTAGTGAGGAATTCCTGAGGAAAGGTCACCTGGGGGCTTTTCAATGTGGGATATTCCTGAGGAAAGGGCACCTGGGGGGTTTTTAACGGGGGTTTTATGTGGGGAATTCCTGAGGAAATGGGACACGGTGAATTCCAGTGGGGTTTTTAGGTGAGGAATTCCTGAGGAAAGGGCACCTGGGGGCTTTTCCAGGGGGTTTTTAGGTGGGGAATTGCTGAGGAAATGGGACATGGTGACTTTTTAATGGGGTTTTTAGGTGGGGTATTCCTTAGGACAGGTCACCTGGGGGCTTTTCCATGTGGGATATTCCTGAGGAAATGGGACATGGTGAACTTCAATGGGGTTTTTAGTGAGGAATTCCTGAGGAAAGGGCACCTGGGGGGTTTTTAATGGGGTGTTCCTGAGGAAGGGGCACCTGGGGGCTTTTCCACAGGGGATTTAGGTGGAGAATTCCTGAGGAAATGTCATCTGGGGGCTTCTCCAGGGGGGATTTAGGGAGGGAATTGCTGAGGAAATGGGACATGGTGACTTTTTAGTGGGGTTTTTAGGTGGGGAAATTCCTTAGGGAATGGGACATGATGAAATTTTAATGGAGTTTTTAGGTGGGAAAATTCCATAGAAATGCTCAGTTACGGGAAAATGACAAATTTTTTGATGCTTGGAAGGGCCTAAAATATTTGTTTTAATGTTTCTTTTTGGTTTTCCTAAAATTTGGAAGGAAAACCTGGAGCAAAGGAACAGCAGCATGGAGCAGCTCTGAGCTCCCACACAAACTGAGGCTGCTGTGTTATTTATTCATTTATTCATTTATTTACTTATTTATTCCAAGTGCTCCATCGAAAACAACCTCTGCTTCCAAAACCCAATGCAGGGAAATAAAATCTCTGATAAAAATATTTCTAATTAATTATTAAGAATATTTAATGAGGAGGATTCTTGATGGGAAGTTTTAAATCCCAACATGAGGGAGCTCAAAGTTGTGCCCTGCCCTTTTCTCCATCCTTTCCAATTCCCTAAGTTTGGAGGTGAACAGGAATTTTAAAAATTCTCCAGTAAAATGAATCTGACAGAATGAGAATAATTATTCTCATATAATAAGAGTAATTTAATTGTGTTCAATGTTATTAAATGTGACCATTTTTCTCTACCCTAAAATTAATAATACTGCCCCAAACAGGTTAAATCTGAGCTGGATTTAAGGAAAGATTGATTTGCACCAATTTTCATTAATAAGTTATATAAAATATGGGAGAAAAGGGAAATCAAGGATGTGACCATTAATCACTGGGAGAGGAGGGGCAGGAATTTATCCCTCTTAAATTCCAAGAATTTTAGGTTCATACTGATAGTTCCTCCTACACTCAGAAGCAGTTTCCTCCTCTGAGGAAAACAGAAATAAAAATATATCAAAAAAAACAGAAATAAAAATAAGTAGAAAATATAAATAGAAAAAAAATAAAGAAAAAATAGAAATAGAAAAAGAAAATAGAAGTACAAATTTATAAAAATAAATAGGAAGAAAATAAATATAGAAAGAAAATAAATATAGAAATAAAAATAAATAGAAATAAAAATAAATAGGAATAAAAATAAATAGAAATAAAATATAAATGGAAAAAATAGAACTAAAATAGAAATAGAAATAAAATATAAATAGAAAGAAAAATAAACAGAAAGAAAATATAAATAAAAATAAATAAAATAAGACCAAGATATAAATACAACTAAAATATAAATGGAAATAAAATCAGAAATAAAATACAAATAGAACCAAAATATAAATAGAAAAAAAATGTAAATGGAACAAAAATATAAATAGAAAGAAAAATAAACAGAAAATATAAATAAAAATAAACAGAAATAAAAAATTCTTGGGAAAGTTTTAGAAATCCAGAAAGTTTTGAGGTGTTTTCCTCCACCAAAAATCTGGTTTTTCCACCTTCTTACCTGGTCCTAGCTTGGAGATTGCATATAGAAGGTCGTAGTTAATGACTGGAGTGGCATCCTCCACTTGTTTCCAGTCCACAGGGGGAGAGGCAGGAGGGGAGATCAGGAACTGCTTGTCTGGGTTTGGGGGGGCCAGGTGGGAGCTCCCGATGTGCAAAGTCTGCAAGAGAAACCAGAGAATCCCAGAGTGTCCCTGAATGAACCCCTGAATTCCTCAATGCTGCATCCATTTACCCCTGAATGCCAGAATTCCTGCACCCCTGATTGCCTGAATCCCTCAATTCCTGCACCCCTGAATGCCTGAATCCCTGCAATCCTGAATCCCTGCACTCCTAAATGCCTGAATCCCTCAATCCTGAATCCCTGCACCCCTGAATTCCTCAATGCTGCATCCATATACCCCTGAATGCCAGAATTCCTGCATCCCTGACTGCCTGCATTCCTGAATCCCTGCAACCCTGAAAGCCTGCATCACTGAATGCCTGTACCCCGAATGCCTGCACCCCTGAATCCTTGAATGCCTGCATCCCTGCACCCCTGAATCCCTGCATTTCTCAATCCTGCATCCCTGAATTCCTGAATGCCCAAATTCCTGCAGCCCTGAATTCCTGAATCTCTGCATCCTGGAACCCCTGAATGAGACCCTCAATCCCTGCATGCATGAATGCCTGCACCCCTGAATTCCTGAATGCCTGCATCCTTTCACCCCTGCATTCCTGAATGCCTGAATCCCTGCACCCCTGAATCCTTGAATGCCCACATCCCTATACCCTTGAATGCCTGCATTTCTCAATCCTGCATCCCTGCATTCCTGAATCTCTGCATCCCTGAATGCCCAAATTCCTGCATCCCTGCATGCCTGAACCCCTGAATGCCTGCACCTCTCAATCCCTGCATTCCTGAATGCCTGCATCCTTTCACCCCTGCATCCCTGAATCCCATAATCCCTGCACCCCTGCATCCCTGAAACCCTGAACTGCTGCATCCCTGCATCCCTCAATTCCTGCATGCCTGCACCCCTGAATTCTTTCATCCCTGCATCCCGGAATGCTGTATCCCTGAATGTCTGCATCCTTTCACCCCTGCACCCCCAAATCCCTCAATTCCTGCATCCCCGAATGCCTGCATCCCTCAATCCCTGCACCCCTCAGTCCCTGCATCCTCAAATCCTTGAATGCCTGCATCCCTCAATCCCTGCATTCCTGAATCTCCAAATGCCTGCAACTCTGAATGCCTGAATTCCTGCATCCCTGAATCTCTGCACCCCTGTATTCCTGCATCCCTGCATTCCTGAATGTCTGCATCCCTGCATCCCTGCATTCCTGAATGTCTGCATCCCTGCATCCCTGCATTCCTGAATGCCTGCATCCCTGCATTCCTGCATCCCCTCATCCCGGGGCTGTCGTGCCCTGCCCAGCACTCAGGGTGGCAGCACCAGCCAGGACACAGCTCGGAGGGAAATTCCAGCGGGATGTTCATCCCTAAAACCCAAAACTCTGCCCTCCCACACCTCCAGGACACAGCTCTGAAGGAAATTCCACCGGGATGCTCTTCCCTAAAACCCAAACCTCTGCCTTCTCACACCTCCAGGACACAGCTCTGAAGGAAATTCCACTGGAATGTTCTTCCCCAAAAACCAAACCTGTGCCCTCCCACACCTCCAGCAGGACAGGGCCTCTAAGGCCTCGTGACAAATGGTGCCAGGAGTCATCTTCAAAACTGTGAGTGGAGGGAATTCCAGCAGGCATAAAAATAACCTGGAGCATGGAAGGTGTCCAACACTTCTGGATTTTTTTTCTCACTCAATTTTCAGAGGGAAAAGCAGCAGGAAAAGCAGCAGGAAAAGCAGCCTGATTGCCAGAGCCTGAGAGCAGGGAGCTCCAGAGCTGCTCTGGGGGAGATCCAGCCCTGGAATGGGCAGATCCAGCCTGGAATGGGCAAATCCAACCCTGGAATGGGCTGGGAGAGCCTGGAATGGGCAAATCCAACCCTGGAATGGGCAGATCCAGCCTGGAATGGGCAGATCCAGCCTGGAATGGGCAGATCCAGCCCTGGAATGGGCAGATCCAGCCAGGAATGGGCAGATCCAGCCTGGAATGGGCAGATCCAGCCTGGAATGGGCAGATCCAGCCCTGGAAGGGGCAGATCCAGCCCTGGAATGGGCAGATCCAGCCCTGGAATGGGCAGATCCAGCCAGGAATGGGCAGATCCAGCCTGGAAGGGGCAGATCCAGCCTGGAAGGGGCAGATCCAGCCTGGAATGGGCAGATCCAACCCTGGAATGGGCAGATCCAGCCCTGGAATGGGCAGATCCAGCCAGGAATGGGCAGATCCAGAGCCTGGAATGGGCAGATCCAGCCTGGAATGGGCAGATCCAGCCCTGGAATGGGCAGATCCAGCCTGGAATGGGCAGATCCAGCCCTGGAATGGGCAGATCCAGAGCCTGGAATGGGCAGATCAAACCCTGGAATGGGCAGATCCAACCCTGGAATGGGCAGATCCAGCCTGGAATGGGCAGATCCAGCCTGGAATGAGCAGGGAGAGCCTGGAAGGGGCAGATCCAGCCCTGGAATGGGCAGATCCAGCCTGGAAGGGGCAGATCCAGAGCCTGGAATGGGCAGATCCAGCCTTGGAATGGGCAGATCCAGCCTGGAAGGGGCAGATCCAGAGCCTGGAATGGGCAGATCCAGCCTTGGAATGGGCAGATCCAGCCTGGAATGGGCAGATCCAGCCCTGGAATGGGCAGATCCAGAGCCTGGAATGAGCAGGGAGAGCCTGGAATGGGCAGATCCAGCCTGGAATGGGCACATCCAGCCTGGAATGGGCAGATCCAGCCTGGAATGGGCAGATCCACACTCTGGATCCCCCAGGGACTCCCTGGATGTTGGCAGCAGAGCCTCCCCAGCCCTGTAAATTCTTGGAATATTCTCATTCCCATCCAAGGTTATCAAAAAAGGGAAATATCAACAGCCTCCAAACGTGTGGAGCTCTGGAACAACCCTGGATTCCCTAATTCATCTGACAAAAAAAGACCATGAAGGAATTCTGGGCTGCTGAGATAATAAATACTTTGAAACAACTCCCAGATTTCCAGAAACTTGGGAGAAACTCTAGAAAAGAAAGCAAATGACTTGAGAAGACCAAGAAGAAACATGCACTAAACCCAGTGTAAGAAAAAGGATTCAGTTCCCAAAATTCCCATCATCTTTCCAACCCTTTTATCCCAAACCCAAAACTTAACCCCAAAATTGGGTTTTTCCAAACACCAGCTTGGAAAAAGAGGATTTATGGGAGTCAGAGCAAGGGAAGCTTTAATCCCCCAAGGATAATCCCAACAAGCTTTATTTTTTCACCTGAGCAAAATAGAGTCTGAGCTCTTTTCCAAGGAATTCTGTCTTGTCCAGCTGGATCCTGGCATCTGCTGCAGACAAAGGGTTGCTGAAGTTGATTCTCACTCTTTTGAAGCTCTTGAAATACTGGAAGGTGAGGTCCCTGTCATAGGGTCGGAACAGGGACTCAAACTTGGCCTGGAGAGAAAGGAGCAGAGGAGAAAATCAGCATTAAACACTAATAAAGGAATTAATTTTAAATGAGAAGTTATTAATAAGAGCAAAATACCACTCTTGATTATTGTAACAGTTTCATTTATTTTCCTTTTTCTTTCTAGAATGAAGTTTCCTACCTTATCCTTTACTTCTCTGTATCCTCAAAATGCATTATTATTACAATAATAATAATAATAATAACAATAATAATAATAATAATAATAATAATAATAATAATAGTAGTATCATATAATAATATATATAATAAATATATAGAATAATAATATATAATATGATATATAAATATAATATATAATAATAATATATATTATAAATATATATATATAATAATAGTAATAATAATGAATTTTGAGGATACAGATAAGTATCCTCAATATAATAATAATAATAACAATGATAATAACAATGATAATAATAATAATAATAAATTATATTTATATAATAACAAATATAAAAATAAATAAAAATAAATATAAACAATAAAATAAAAAATAAATAAAAATAAATAAAACCAAATATAATAAATTATATTTTATAATAATATATATATATATTATATTATCGCTTATTATATTATCAGAAATTAACGTTGGACAAGACACTCTAATTTAGCTACAGAAGATGTTGAAATGTTTCTTAGAAAATTAATACCCAAAAACCTTGAAAAAAAAAAACCAAAACTCTGCCAAGCCTTTGCCCAAATGTGCAAATTTCAAAGGAATCACCACAAGTTTTCATAGGGAAACATGAAAAAATCCTGATTTTCAAGCTGAATGTGATTTTCTGCAGTGACTCAGCACAAAGCCCATGAACATCTCCTGCTTTCCTGCCATTTTAAATTTAATTTATGCAAAGTGCTTCCACTGTCCCTGCAGGATTCCAGGCCAAGGGAACCAGAGGAGGCTCTGGAGCTGCCAGGCCCTTCCCAAGGCTTTTATTCCAATGGATTCAAATTGAGGAAATTTCCAGGTATTTTCTCCCCTAAAAGCTTCCCAGAAACTCAGGATAAAGCCACAATAATCATTATTCCATTGAGGGTGTTTTACTACAATATTCTGAATTAGTAGGGGGAAAAAAAAAAGCAGGGAAATTACATAAGAAGGCAGAAATTAATTCAGAATTTCATTTTCCTCCCTGAGAAGCTCCACTTCACACACTCACCACAGCTGGGTATAAAATTATTCTGTTTTAAAGAGATTTTAAATCAGAGCTGTTCTGCTTCTGTAGCTCCTTCAGAATGAGCTCTGGGACAGGAGCAGGGCCCTCCCCACACAGAGCTGGTGTTTGGGAGCCTCAGAGCTGGGATGGAACTGTGGAAAAGGCACCCAAAAATTCCATTTCCAAATTCCCATTCTGTATTTAAAGACAGATCTGGGGTTTGGGGTTTTTTTGGTGTGTGTTTTGTTTTTTTTTTTTTAATATTTACTTACTTATTTATGTGATTATAGAGGTCAGAAATGTCACTTTATCACTATGACACTTCAAAAACAAAGTTATTTTTGTCCTTAAGGTATCTTAGCAGTAACAGCTCACTCTACCAGACTGATAAATATTTTATATTCTTTTATATTTCCATTATTATTTGTTTTATATTGCAAATCAGCTAAATACAGACCCAGGAGGATTTCTTATAGTTTTACCAGGAAAAAAAAAATCCCAGGAGAAGTATCAAATGGATTAAAAATTCATTGATCTTGCTACCAAAATCAGTAAAGGAACAGCAGCATGGAGCAGCTCTGAGCTCCCACACAAACTGAGGCTGCTGTGTTATTTATTCATTTATTCATTTATTTACTCATTTA
Source organism: Setophaga petechia (assembly GCA_024362935.1). Taxonomy (NCBI): domain Eukaryota; kingdom Metazoa; phylum Chordata; class Aves; order Passeriformes; family Parulidae; genus Setophaga; species Setophaga petechia. The sequence continues at coordinate 1,268,915 of JANCRA010000087.1, read as the reverse complement.
TTCCAAGTGCTCCATCAAAACAACCTCTGCTTCCAAAACCCATTGCAGGGAAATAAAATCTCTGACAAAAATATTTCATAACAAATTATTAAGAATATTTAATGAGGAGGATTCTTGATGGGAAGTTTTAAATCCCAACATGCAGGAGCTCAAAGTTGTGTCAAGTTGTTTTTTCCAAAATCAGAATTACAGAATCCCAGAATCACAAGGATTATTCAGGATTATTGAATCCAGCCTGTTCTGGTCCCTGGCACCTGCCCTGAATTCTTCCTGTCCCTTTCTCCAAAATCAGAATTACAGAATTTACAGAATTTCACAAGGTTGGGAGAGACTTCAGGATGATGGAGTCCAGCCTGTTCTGGTCCCTGACACCTCCCCTGAATTGTGTCCTGCCATCTTCTCCAAAATCAGAATTACAGAATTCACAGAATCACAAGGATTATTCAGGATTATTGAATCCAACCTGTTCTGGCCCCTGGCACCTGCCCTGAATTGTTCCTGTCCCTTTCTCCAAAATCAGAATTACAGAATTTCACAAGGTTGGGAGAGACCTTCAGGATCACTGAGTCCAACCTGTTCTGGTCCCTGGCACCTGCCATGAATTGTGTCCTGCCCCTTTCTCCAAAATCAGAATTACAGAATTTATAGAATCACCAGGTTGGGAGAGACCTTCAGGATTATTGAGTTCAATCTGTTCTGGTCCCTGGCACCTCCCCTGAATTGTTCCTGCCCTTCTCTCCAAAATCAGAATTACAGAATTACAGAATTCACAAGGATTATTCAGGATTATTGAGTCCAGCCTGTTCTGGCCCCCGGCACCTCCCTTGAATTGTGTCCTGTCCTTTTCTCCAAAATCAGAATTACAGAATCAAAAGGTTGGGAGAGACCTTCAGGATCATTGAGTCCAACCTGTTCTGGTCCCTGGCACCTGCCCTGAATTCTTCCTGTCCTTTTCTCCAAAATCAGAATTACAGAATCCCAGAATCACAAGGTTGGGAGAGACCTTCAGGATTATTGAGTTCAACCTGTTCTGGCCCCTGGCACCTGCCATGAATTGTTCCTGTCCCTTTCTCCAAAATCAGAATTACAGAATTTCACCAGGTTGGGAGAGACCTTCAGGATCACTGAATCCAACCTGTTCTGGTCCCTGACACCTGCCCTGAATTGTTCCTGTCCTTTTCTCCAAAATCAGAATTACAGGATTCACAGAATCTCAAGGATTATTCAGGATTATTGAATCCAACCTGTTCTGGTCCCTGGCACCTGCCCTGAATTGTCCTGCCCTTTTCTCCAAAATCAGAATTACAGAATTTATAGAATCAGCAGGTTGGGAGAGACCTTCAGGATTATTGAGTTCAACCTGTTCTGGTCCCTGGCACCTCCCCTGAATTGTTCCTGCCCTTCTCTCCAAAATCAGAATTACAGAATTACAGAATTCACAAGGATTATTCAGGATTATTGAGTCCAACCTGCCCTGGTCCCTGGCACATCCAGGTTTTCTCAAACACCTCCAGGGATGGGGACTGCAGCACCTCCCTGGGCAGCCATTCCAGACCTGATTCAATATTTGCTGAAAATTCAGAATACACCACACAGTCCAAGAAGCCTGCAGGGAAACTTGAGACAATTTTCCCAACCACGGAGAGATAAAATTGAATAATTCCAGAGTTGGAATCATTCCCATCAGAGCAGCTGCTGCAGGCTCCCAATCTCCAGGACTTTTATGGCAAACTGTCCCTGTCATATTTTCTGAAAAATCCTCTTTGCCCAGGATTCTTCTCCTGGGAAGCTGAGAAGCCTCAGAGAAAAAGGAAAACAATAATTATCTGATTTGCTTCTGCTGTGTTCTGCTGCTTTGGAATGTGGCTGGAGATTGTTTATCCAACATGTGAATTGTTTTTAATTAATAACCAATCACAGCCAGGCTGTGTTGGGACTCTGAGGAGTCAGCCACGAGTTTTTAATTAATGTCTTGTTAAGGTTTTGTCTGGATCCTTTCTCTGTTCTTTAGTACAGTTTTAGTATAGCATTCTTTAATATCATGGAATATAATGGAATGGAATATAATGGAATATAATAGAACTAATATAATAGAATTAATATAATAGAATGAATATAATGTAATAGAATTAATACAATATAATAGAATTAATACAACAGAATTAATAAAATATAATTAATATAACATAATAATAAATCAGCCTTCTAAGTACATGGATTCAGACTCTCATTCTCTGTCCTGGGACCCAGCAAACACCACAGCAAACTGCAATTTCCCTCCAAGTGCAAGCTTGGAACTGCCAGAAAAACCCCAAAAACCCAAACCTACCCTGGTTTCTGGCTGGGTGAAGAGCTGCCCATCAGCCACGAATTTTTAATTAGTATCTTGTCAAGGCTTTGTCTGGATCCTTTCTCTGTTCTTTAGTATAGTTTTAGTATAGCATTCTTTAATGTAATAGAATGGAATGGAATATAATGGAATATAATAAATAGAATTAATATAATAGAATTATATAAAACTAATATAATTAATATAATATAATAATAAATCAGCCTTCCTAGAACATGGAACAAGATTCTCAATTCTCCTCTGTCCTGGGACCCAGCAAACACCACAGCAAACTGCAAAGTGCAAGCAGCATCTCCGGAGTGGAGCAGCCAGAAAAACCCCAAAAACCCAAACCTACCCTGGTTTCTGGCTGGGTGAAGAGCTGCCCATGAATTTTTAATTAGTATCTTGTTAAGCCTTTGTCTGTATCCTTTCTCTGTTCTTTAGTATAGTTTTAGTACAGCATTCTTTAATGTAATAGAATGGAATGTAATGGAATATAATATAATTAATATAATAGAATTAATAGAATAGAATAGAATTAATATAATATAACAATAAATCAGCCTTCCTAGAACACAGAGCCAGATCCATCAATTTCTCCTCTGTCCTGGGACCCAGCAAACTCCACAGCAAGCTGCAATTTCCCTCCAAGTCCAAGCAGCATCTCCGGAGTGGAGCAGCCAGAAAACCCCAAAACCCAAACCTACCCTGGTTTCTGGCTGGGTGAAGAGCTGCCCATCAACCTCGAGTTTTTAATTAGCATCTAGTTAAGGCTTTGCCTGGATCCTTTCTTTCTCTTTCTTCAGTATCGTTTTAGTATAGCAATCTTTAATGTAACACAATATAATAGAATGTAATGGAACGGAATGTAATGGAATGCAATGGAATATAATGTAATATAATGGAATTAAGAAAATTAATATAATAGAACGAATATAATAGAATAGAATTCATATAATATAATAATAACTCAGCCTTCTAAGAACATGGAGTCAGATCCATCAATTTCTCCTCTGTCCTGGGACCCAGCAAACTACAAAGTGCAAGCAGCATCTCCGGAGTGGAGCAGCCAGAAAAACCCCAAAAACCCAAACCTACCCTGGTTTCTGGCTGGGTGAAGAGCTGCCCATCAGCCACGAATTTTTAATTACTATCTTGTTAAGGCTTTGTCTGTAACCTTTCTCTGTTCTTTAGTATAGTTTTAGTACAGTATTCTTCAATATTATATAATGGAATATAATGGAATGGAATGGAATATAATAGAATTGACAAAATAGAATTAATAGAATAGAATTCATATAATATAATAATAAATCAGCCTTCCTAGAACACAGAGTCAGATCCATCAATTCCTCCTCTGTCCTGGGACCCAGCAAACACCACAGCAAACTGCAAAGTGCAAGCAGCACCTCCGGAGTGGAGCAGCCAGAAAACCCCAAAAACCCAAACCTACCCTGGTTTCTGGCTGGGTGAAGAGCTGCCCATCGGGCAGGAGTTTTTAATTAATCTTGTTAAGCCTTTTTCTGTATCCTTTCACTGTTCTTTAGTATAGTTTTAGTATAGCACTCTTTAATATAATAGAGTATGATGTAATATAATGGAATGGAATATAATGGAATATAATAGAATATAACAGAATTAATAAATTTAATATAATTAATATAATATAATAATAAATCAGCCTTTTAAGTACATGGATTCAGATTCTCAATTCTCCTCTGTCCTGAGACCCAGCAAACACCACAGCAAGCTGCAATTTCCCTCCGAGTCCAAGCAGCATCTCCGGAGTGGAGCAGCCAGAAAAACCCCAAAAACCCAAACCTACCCTGGTTTCTGGCTGGGTGAAGAGCTGCCCATCAGCCACGAGTTTTCAATTAGCATCTAGTTAAGGCTTTGTCTGGATCCTTTCTCTTTCTTCAGTATAGTTTTAGGATAGCATTCTTTAATATAATAGAATATAATGTAATATAATGGAATGGAATATAATAAATAGAATTAATATAATAAAATTAATATAAAAATATAATTAATATAATATAATAATAAATCAGCCTTCCTAGAACACAGAGCCAGATTCTCAATTCTCCTCTGTCCTGGGACCCAGCAAACACCACAGCAAACTGCAATTTCCCTCCAAGTCCAAGCAGCATCTCCGGAGTGGAGCAGCCAGAAAACCCCCAAAAACCCAAACCTACCCTGGTTTCTGGCTGGGTGAAGAGCTGCCCGTCGGGCAGGCAGGCGATGAGCGAGCCGAAGCTGTAGTGGAAGTTACAGAAATGCATTTTTGGGGCCGGCCCCCGGCGGTGCCGCTCGCAGCGTTTATAAAGCAAAGCCGAGCAGAGCCAGCCCAGCCCCGGTGACAAAAAGCTCTCCGAGCATCCCGGGGGTGACAGCGAATTCCTGAGCAAGCTTGGGAACGAAATGTAAGCGGCACTGGAAAGAGGTGACGTCAGTAATTAGTCAGCTTCCCTCTGCTAATTACCGGGAGCATGGAAAATGCGGCTGAGCCGAGCAGGGCAGCTGCCGGCCGGGCTCTTGCAGCATAGTTTCCACTGGCAGTAATTCCATGCAGCTCCCACTCCACGCATGGAAAATGTTCCTGTCTTGGCAGCACGCTCCAGGAATGGGCTGGGGAGAAGGGAGCAGGGAAAATGGCTGGTTCTGATACTCTGGGGATGGGAAACAAATCCCTGAACTCAGTTCTTGTTCCACTGAACAGCCTCAGGTGGAAATGCTCTGGGAATGGGGAGAAGGCAGCAGGAAAATGTCTGATACTCTGGGGATGGGACAGAAATCCCTCAGCTCATTCTTGTTCCACCACCAGCCACAGGTAGAAACTCACTGGGAATGGGGAGAAGGCAGCAGGGAAAATGATTCTGATGCTCTGGGGATGGGACACAAATCCCCCAGATTGGTTCTTGTTCCACCAAACAGCCACAGGTGGAAACGCTCCAGGAATGGGCTGGGGAGAAGGCAGCAGGGAAAATCCCTGATTCTGATACTCTGGGGATGGGACAGAAATCCCTCAGCTCATTCTTGTTCCACTCAAGAGCCACAGGTGGAAACTCTCTGGGGATGGGGTGGGGAGAAGGCAGCAGGAAAAACGTCTCATTCCTGATTCTCTGGGGATGGGAAAAAAATCCTCAGCTCTTGTTCAACTCTGTTCTCGTTCTACCAAACAGCCACAGGTGGAAATATTCCAGGAATGGGCGGGGGAGAAGGCAACAGGAAAAATGCCTAATTCTGTTTCTCTGGGGATGGGAAACAAATCTCTCAGCTCAGTTCTTGTTGCACTCAACCACAGGTAGAAACTCTGTGGGAATGGGCTGGGGAGAAGGCAGCAGGAAAAATGTCAGAAATCCCTCAGCTCAGTTCTTGTTCTACCAAAGAGCCACAGGTGGAAATGCTCCAGGAATGGGCTGGGGAGAAGGAATCAGGAAAATGCCCAATTCTGATTCTCTGGGGATGGGACACAAATCCCTCTGCTTGGTTCTTTTGTTCCACTTAACAACCACAGATGGAAACATCACCCTGTGTTAAAGGAAAATGTTTCTTCCTCAGCAGAATGCTCTGGGAATGGGCTGGGGAGAAGGCAGCAGGAAAAATGTCTGATTCTGATCTTCTGGGGATGGGAAACAAATCCCTGAACTCAGCTCTTGTTCCACTGAACAGCCACAGGTGGAAATGCTCCAGGAATGGGAAGAAGGCAGCAGGAAAAATGCTCAATTCCTGATGCTCTGGGGATGGGACAGAAATCCCTCAGCTTGGTTCTTGTTCCACTCAACCACAGGTAGAAACTCTCTGGGAATGGGCTGAGGAGAAGGCAGCAGGAAAAATGCCTGATTCTGATCTTCTGGGGATGGGACAGAAATCCCTCAACTCAGTTCTTGTTCCACCAAACAGCCAGAGGTGGAAACATCACCCTGTGTTAAAGGAAAATGTTTCTTCCTCAGCAGAATGCTCTGGGAATGGGCTGGGGAGAAGGCAGCAGGAAAAATGTCAGAAATCCCTCAGCTCATTCTTGTTCCACTCAAAAGCCACAGGTGAAATGCTCTGGCAATGGGCTGGGGAGAAGGAATCAGGAAAATGCCCAATTCTGATTCTCTGGGGATGAGAAACAAATCCCTGAGCTCAGCTCTTGTTCCACTCAATAACCACAGGTGGAACCATCATAGCCCTGTGTTAAAACACAATGATCTAAAAGCACTGAAAATTTTGACTGACTTGTACCTTTGGAGCTGCAGTGCATGGCAGAGTTTCAAATAGCTTATGAAAGCTTCAGTTTAAACTTTATTAATTAATTGAAATGGTGATGAGCTTTTTTTAGTGGTTCTTGCTTAAAAAAAAAATAAACACACAAAGCAAAAAGACTCCCACCCCCCCTCAAAAGAAATCCACAAGAAAAGCCCACAAAAAGCTGCGTTCTGTGCTGCTTTTTGGGAAATGCTTTGGGATTCTGGTGTCCCAGAAAATGTCACGAATTCGGGTCCTGGAAAATGCTTTGGGATTCTGGTGTCCCAGAAAATGTCAGGAATTCAGGCCCTGGGAATGGGCTGGGAGAAGGCAGCAGGAAAATGCCCAATTCTGATTCCCTGGGGATGGGGAAAAACCCCAGAGCTCAGTTCTTGTTCCAGCAAACAGCCACAGGTGGAAAAGCAGAGATGGATTTGGGGAAATCATTTTCCTGCCATCACAAGGAGGATTCGTTTGGAAGCTTCTTCAAAGCAGCTGTGTGCATTAATTAATTACAGTTCCTGCCTTATTAAACACTTTCCCAGCCCCACTGAGCAGGGAGGCTTTCTCAGGGGTTGCTTTGTGCTTCTTTTGTTCCTACCAGGAGAATCTGGGTTCTACCAGAACCTGAATTCCTGACATTTTCTGGACCACCTGAATCCCAAAGCATTTCCCAAAAAGCAGCACAGAACACAGATCTTTGTGGGCTTTTCTTGTATTTTTGGGGGTTTTTTGGGGGGGTGGGGGTCTTCCTTTGTGTGTTTGGTTTTTTCTTTTTGAAGCAAGAACCACTAAAAAAAGCTCATCACCATTTCAAGTAATTAATGAAGTTTAAACTCAAGCTTTCACAAGCTATTTGAAACTCTCCCATGCACTGCAGCTCCAAAATTATATCACAAAGTCTTAAGTGCCTTTAGTTCATTGTGTTTTAACACAGGGCTATGACAGAAGCACCAAGTTTTAGGGGATACCTGCAAACAATGCACAGTGCTAAGTTTAAAACCTGATTTCATCAATATTTATATTGATATAAATACTGATATTTATATATCAATATTTATACACAAATTTTTTCACATGAAGATTATTCTCCATTTTTAGGGGGTCTATTTGCTAAATCCCCATTTAGCAAGGGATATAAATATATTTATATATATATATATAAATATTTCTATATCAATATTTATACACAAAACTTTTCACATGAAGATTATTCTCCATTTTTAAGGGGTCTACTTGCTAAATCCCCATTTAGCAAGGGGATATAAATATATTTATATATATTTATATATTTATATTTATATATATAAATATTTATATATCAATATTTATGCACAAAACTTTTCACATAAAGACTATTCTCCATTTTTAGGGGGCCTATTTGCTAAATCCCCATTTAGCAAGGGGATATAAATATATTTATATATTTATTTATTTGTTTGTTTGTTTGTTTGTTTATATATATATAAATATTTATATATCAATATTTATACACCAAACTTTTCACATGAAGATTATTCTCCATTTTTAGGGGGTCTATTTGTTAAATCCCCATTTCAAGTCAAACTCTCTGCTGTTCTTAGGTTACCTCAATGTAAAAGTTACCAGAGCATGAAAAGAATACTTAATACAAATTTTTAGAACCTTTTCTTGGAAAGAATCACTTTAAAATCCCAGGATCACTGAACTGGAAAAGCATTTCAAGACTACCCAGTGCCTGAACCATCACCCACCTTGTCCCCAGCCCAGAGCACTCAGTGCCACCTGCAGGGGACACCTGCAGGGATGGGCACTGCAAAGCTCCCTGGGCAGCCCCTGCCAAGGCCTGAGCTCCCTTTCCATGGGCAAATTCCTGCTGCTGGCCAAGCTGAGCCTGCCCTGGCCCAGCCTGAGGCCGTTCCCTCTGCTCCTGTCCCTGTTCCCTGGGAGCACAGCCCGACCCCCCCGGCTGTGCCCTCCTGGCAGGGACTTGTGCAGAGCCACAAGGGCCCCCTGAGCCTCCTTTGCTCCAGCCTCAGCCCCTGCCCAGCTCCTCAGGGATTCTCCAGCCCCTTCCCAGCTCCTCAGGGATTCTCCAGCCCCTTCCCAGCTCCCTCAGGGATTCTCCAGCCCCTTCCCAGCTCCTCAGGGATTCTCCAGCCCCTTCCCAGCTCCTCAGGGATTCTCCAGCCGCTTCCCAGCTCCTTACAGAATTCCTGAGGCTGGCACAGCCCTGGCAGCCCATGCAGTGCCAGCTGTGCCCCATGGGCACCTTGTCCCCAGCCCAGAGCACTCAGTGCCACCTGCAGGGGACACCTGCAGGGATGGGCACTGCAAAGCTCCCTGGGCAGCCCCTGCCAAGGCCTGAGCTGCTTTTCTGGGAAGAATGGGATGAATTCCATCAGTGAGGATGGGGTGAGAGATCCCACAGAGAAATCCAGGATTCACAGAGCCCAGAAAATGACACTGAGCACATCCCAAACCCTGTCCTGACCTGGAATTCCTGTCAGGTACCCTCAATCTCTGGGATGTGGAAGGAGCAGGTGTGACTCCACCAAGCAGAGGTCAGGATGCTCACCTGGAAAGAATGGCCATGACTCACCTGAGCACAGGGCAAACAGGTGCCCACATGCCAGGGCCTTGCAGCTCCTGCTAACACAGCAGAGCAGTGCCTGCTCCAAGCTGGCACAGCCTCAGGGCCCTGCAGCACCTCTGGGGACATTTCTGTCCCTGAGGGGTAAAACAGTAAAAATCTCTCTGGTTGCATCCTCAAGGCCAGCTGGACATTGCTGAGAGCCAGGGGAAATGACTGCAGAAATCAGCCCTAAATCAGAATTCTGCCAGCTAATCCAGGACTAGAGGCTGGCTAGGAACAAACCAAGTGGGTCTGAGAAATGCAGCACCTCACAAAAGAATTTTTTCACAGTGTTCTCCAGATTTAAAAGAAAGATTTAAGTTGTACTGTCACACACAATGTTCTTAACTTTGCTTTTTAAAACCCCAAAGAAATCACTTGTAATATGCTGCACTCTGTCACTATCATCATGGGTTTTTGACATGGTTGTTCACCAAATCATGGAATCACAAAAAGGTTTGGGCTGGGAGGGATCTTAAATCCCATTCAGTGCCACCCCTGCCATGGCAGGGACACCTCCCACTGTCCCCAGTGTCCAGCCTGGCCTTGGGCACTGCCAGGGATGCAGGGCCTGCCCACCCTGCCAGGGAACAATTCCTCATTGCCAATCTCCCATCCAGCCCTGGCCTCCTCCAGCTCAGGCCAGGTCTCTCAGTGTATTAAATAAACCACTCTGAGTTATTAACACCAAACTCAAGCACTTTGTCCAAAGAAAAAGCCCCAATCCCCACTGCCCCTGGTGCAGGAAGAGCTGGTTGGGGCAGTGGAGCCCTGAGGTGATGTGGAAATCACAAGACAAAGTTACAAAAGCCCCAGAGCCCAACCTGAGTGCTGCAATGTTCCCTCCTGGAAGGTTTGGTACCCACAGCAAACAACCCTGGCTGGGACAGAACATTGCAACACCTCAGGAGTGCTGCATGTGATGTTCTGATATTATCAGAGGGCAGCTTTTCTGCTCCCTTCTCTTCTTTCAGAGAGTTTGCTGCTTCCTGTCCTCTCTTTGAGACAGAACAAAGGCAAAATCACCAGCCCAGGGAGGAGCTGGAGCTGCTGCAGAGAGCCCAGAGGAGGCTCCAGGATGAGCAGAGGGATGGAGCAGCTGTGCTGGGAGGAAAGGCTGGCACAGCTGGCATTGTTCACCTGCACAGGAGAAGCTTTGGGCTGAGCTCAGGGTGGCCTTGCAGGGCCTGAAGGAGCCCCAGGAAAGCTGGAGAGAGACAATTGCCAGGGGATGCAGGGACAGCACACAGGGAATGGCTGCCAGTGCCAGAGGGCAGGGCTGGGTGGGATCTTGGCAATGAGGAATTGTTCCCTGGCAGGGTGGGCAGGGCTGGGATGGAATTCCATCCCTGGACCCCTGGCAGTGCCCAAGGCCAGGCTGGGCACTGGGGACAGTGGGAGGTGTCCCTGCCATGGCAGGGGTGGCACTGGGTGGGCTCTGAGGTCCCTCCCACCCAGACCATTCCACGGTTCCCTGGTGCTGCTGCACTTTGGGAATGGAGGCAAGGGGCTCAGAGCAGAGGGGCAGGACAGCAGGGGCAGCTCCACCTCCTCAGCTTTCACCTTTCCCTCAGAAGCTGCAGATTCCAGGGCTCACATTCTGCAAGTTGAGCTCTAAAACTGCACACAAGGTGCTCAATCAAAACCTGAAGTGCTCCCAAACACCAAGAGCACCTGAGAGATCCTCCAGCACTGCCCAAGGACAGAAATGTGTCAGAGTTCTTTTTGGGGGGCTGGAAGGACAATCAGAGAGTCCAATAAATACATGAAATAGTGGGAACACAGAAGGACTGAATGCCATAATTTGCTCCCCAATTTCATCTTCATATGCAGTGGAACAGGCAAGGCACAGAACTGAAGGAGGTGAGGCCACAGAAACAGAAAATCAGAAATCAGAAGCAGAAATCACCAAAAGTGCCAATTACTCCAACAGCAAAGTGAACAACCAGAGAAGGGAAGGGAATGTAAACTGAAATATGCTGGGAATTCTCTAGGTTGATAAAATTACCCCCAAGAGCATAAACCAGAACAACCCAGTCCGTTCTCCCTCCTCCTGGCAGGTTTTACAGCTGCCCTTGCAGGAGCTCTTTGTGTAATCCCTGCACTCCCACTCCAGAGCTGCTGCTCTTTTCCTATCCACACACAGCTTCTATTCCTGTCTCCATGCTCATTATCCTGCCTCAGCCCTTCCTCAGGACAGGGATAAACATCTTCAACTTATCTACAATGAAAATCACACTGCTTTCATTTTCCTGGCACAGCCTTACTCTCATTTTACTGGCTAAAAATGAATCCAAACATTCCCAACCACTCCCTTGCTCTCGACAAAAATAAAATACCCCCCAAAGCAAAAATCATAAATTTCCAGACTGGTTTGGGTTGGGAGAGACCTTAAAGACCACCCAGTGCCACCCCTGCCATGGCAGGGACACCTCCCACTGTCCCAGGCTGCTCCAGCCCCAGTGTCCAACCTGGAACTGAAAATTCCAGGGGTGCAGGGGCAGCCCCAGCTGCTCTGGGCACCTGTGCCAGGGCCTCACTGCCCTCAGTGTAAAGAATTTCTTCCTAAAGTTTCTGTAACATTAATACTGGGTGATAATTCTGCCTCCCTTCTCCTCCCTGTGTTTGTGACCTGGGTGTGCTTGGCATTGGAAAAATTTACAGGGCTAAGTCAGAGCTTGAGTGGGTGTGGAGCTATGCCAGGCATGGCCTGTGCCAGGCTCCCAGGGCTCAGGCTGCTGGAGGAATGTGGGGAGAAAACGGTCCTGAAGTGGGACTGGTGTGTTTTACCTCATCAGAAATCCTGTCAGACCTGCAGGAAGAAATCCTGCCCAGGTTTCCTTTCAGACACCCTTCCCAGAGCAGCTGGGGCTGCCCCTGCATCCCTGGCAGTGCCCAAGGCCAGGCTGGACACTGGGCACAGTGGGAGGTGTCCCTGCCATGGCAGGGGTGGCCCTGGATGAGCTTTAAGTTCCCTCCCAACCCAAATCCAGATTTTATTATTCCTGCTCTGATCCCCTCTGCCTTCCCCCTGTGATTTGAATTCCATCCCCTCAGCACTCACTCCCTGTGCCCAGGTTCCTTCCAGAGCCATCCCTGGGAGGTGATCCCTGTGCAAACCCAGCTGGGAATGGCTGCAGTGCCAGAGGGCAGGGCTGGGTGGGATCTGGGCAATGAGGAATTGTTCCCTGGCAGGGTGGGCAGGGCTGGGATGGAATTCCATCCCTGCATCCCTGGCAGTGCCCAAGGCCAGGCTGGGCACTGGGGACAGTGGGAGGTGTCCCTGCCATCTTTAAGGTCCCTTCCAACTTAAACCATTTTCTGTAATTGTGTGACAACCTCTGCTTTGTGGTTATAAAAGCTGGTTTTTACAGTTACATGTTCCAGGTTGGATTTTCTGCATTCCTCAGAAAGATTAAGTGAGATAAATCCATTCCTCCAGCAGGGAAATCATCTGCACAAACCAATTTGTGAACCAGCTCAGAAATCTGAGGGATCTCAGAAGGAACTGCACAAGGAGCATGTGCTGACTCATTTACAGTAAAGGAATCAGAGCACAGCAACACCAGGCCACAAAACAATTTTCCCAATGGCAGCATGCCCTGCTGGAGCCAAGGAAAGCCCAGAGTCCTTGGAGCAGGGGCAGCAGCAGCTCCTGTGCCCCAGCAAACACCAGGGCTCAGTGCAGCACAGCCCTGCAGGGGTTTGTGCCCATTTTTGTGCAGTTTGAGCAGCTGCAGGAGCTGATTCCATGGAATGGGGCACGAGGGCTGGCACTGCTGGGGCTCATCCTTGAGCTGCACTGCAGCATCAGCCTCGATGGCAAAGCTCCTGCACAGCCAGCAGGCAAAGATTTCTCTGGTACAGAGAAAAAAAAACACTTTAAAAACTTCAAAAACTTATAAAAGTTTTCTAGCACATTGCTAAAGATGACAGACAATTGTTCCAACCAGTCACTAAAAGCACACACACACCTGCTGCACACAATGCTTGCTTGCTTTTTATTAACAACACACAATACTCCATTATTAAGTTTAAAACACACATAATACTCCATTAGAAGTTTAAAACCTTCTACTGTCTTTTTAAGCATATTTTTCTGCACTCTGAAGGTCTATCTTAGCCAAACCTAAAACTCAAGCTACTGTTTCATGTCCTTGCTTGCTGCACCTTTGTAACCTTTCCACTTTCAGACTCTGCAGCTAGCTCTGAGTTCTCTGCTCTGCTTCTGTCAGGATGTGAATTTCTGTCAGGATGTGAATTTCTGTCAGGATATGAATTTCTGTCACAATGTGAATTGTTTTCACAGCTCCCTCAAAGTCTTCTTACCTTTGCTGTGTTCCCCACAACCTGCCTGGGCTCCACACAATTATCTGAGTGCTCCTCTCAAAGGAGGAGCCCCTGGTTCTAAAACTCCAGCACTGGGAAATCCTGAGATCTTTTCAGAATAAAGACTGTTAGAAATACCCATCAGAGCATTCATTCAGCACAATTAGCACTGGCTAATGGCACCAGAGATATTGACTGCAAAGGATGAACTCAGCTGACAATAAAAACTGAAAACCACACGTCTGGGGTGCAGGGGCACCTCTGGTTTAGGCTTCCAGCTATTCCAGAAAAATCTTCTCCTGTTCCAAACAGAAGGAGAGAAGTGAGTGCTCGTTTTCTAAGATGTCAGGCAAACCCACAGGAAAGGCACTGGAAAGTTATGAGGATTCTGCACTTAAGACTCAAGACTCAAATACAAACTCCAGACTCAAATGCAAACTCAAGACTCAAACTCAAGACTCAAACACAAACTCCAGACTCAAACACAAACTCCAGACTCAAATACAAACTCCAGAGTCAAACACTTTTCTAGACCTCAAGTTACAGAGGGATAAATGTCAGTGAGTTTGTAAAAAAAACTCTGCCTATTTCTACTGTCTTTATTTCTGTTTAAACTCATTAACTGCTTTACTCTCATTCCAAAATTATCTCCAGATAATGTATTTATAGTAGAAAAAGCACATTATGAAACACCTTTTGCACTAATTGGGTTGGGAGATTAGAAAAGGGAAGGAGAAAGTTCTTGCAAAGTCAATCCAAGAAACATTTCCTTCACCACAGAGAGAGAATTTGGGTCCAGATCATCAGAACAGCCTCCAAAAGTTGCTTTCTAAAAATCTATGAAAATTCCCGAAGAGGACTGTGCAGCAATAATATAATTAATCCATGAGATGTTGGAGTGAGAGAAAATAAACAGCCAAAGACAACAGAAAAAGCCAAAGATGACAAGAAACCATGACAGAATAATCAAGAACATTCCCATGGCCAGTTTCAGGGCTGATTTTTATTTCTAATTTTGGCAGAAAAGAGGAAAGGAGGTGACAGGACAAGAGCCCAGTGTCCAGCTCACCATGGAACCCCTGCACAGGCCACCCCAGGAAAAGCAAACCTGCAAAGGGAAGGGCAGGAAATCCTCCAACAACTCCTCTGCAGCTTGCTGAGGCTTCTCTAAATATAGCTGGCTATAGAAATCCTGCTCAGAGTGGAGATGGAAAAAGGGGGAAGAGGTGGAAATTCTCCAAAGATCACTTCTGTTTGTCAGGAACTATAAAAGGGCAAGGACTTTGAAAACAAAATGGGTTAACAGGGCATTTTTCATACTGGAGAAAAACTATTTCCAGCAGAATTGAAGGAAGTGATTTGTTAAAAATGCTCCTGCAGCCCCCAGTACAAAAAGAGGTTTCTCCCAAGCACTGGGTAACAATGAAATAAAGGAAGCATGAGAGACTCAGGAAAAATCAGCTCCACTCTGACCTTTTCAAGGTTATTTCTTTGAATTAATAGCTCAAAGGGGAAAAAACCCATCTAGACAGTAATTAACAGCTCTGTGGAGCTGCAAGATGAAATAATTCAGAACTGAAAGAAGGGATGTGTTCAAGCACATCACTCCTGAAGCAAAAAGGGAGTTTGGATCATTGTTTCTTGAGTGAGGGGGCACCTTGTGCATGAAGATCTGGCTGTTTTATGGAGAGGGAGCAGCTGTGAAGTTATTTATAAAGTTATTTATAAGTGAGACTGAGCAGAGGGACGGGGCAGAGCAGGGCACAAGCTCCCAGTGGCATTCCTGCATTCCTGGAGTGTGTCCTGCCTGCTCTGCCAGGGAGCACAGCTGGAGCCCTGCACAGCACCAGTGCCACCTTTGGGCACTGAGCAGGGACCACATTCAGAGCAATTTAACCCAGAGCTGCTGAAATGAGGACAGGGCCATGAGGAGAACAACCCTGAGCAGCCCAGACATGGAGGGATGGGGAATGGGGGCTGCCACAAACACAGCCTGGCTGTGCCAGCTCTGAGAGAGGATGGGGTGAAAGGGACAGGAACAAAGCTCAGGGAATCCCAGAACCCCAAATCCCTGGGGCTGGGAGTGCCAGCTGTGCCCCATGGGCACCTTGTCCCCAGCCCAGAGCACTCAGTGCCACCTGCAGGGGACACCTGCAGGGATGGGCACTGCAAAGCTCCCTGGGCAGCCCCTGCCAAGGCCTGAGCTCCCTTTCCATGGGCAAATTCCTGCTGCTGGCCAAGCTGAGCCTGCCCTGGCCCAGCCTGAGGCCGTTCCCTCTGCTCCTGTCCCTGTTCCCTGGGAGCACAGCCCGACCCCCCCGGCTGTGCCCTCCTGGCAGGGACTTGTGCAGAGCCACAAGGGCCCCCTGAGCCTCCTTTGCTCCAGCCTCAGCCCCTGCCCAGCTCCTCAGGGATTCTCCAGCCCCTTCCCAGCTCCTCAGGGATTCTCCAGCCCCTTCCCAGCTCCTCAGGGATTCTCCAGCCCCTTCCCAGCTGTTCTTCTCCCCCCCCCACAAGGTCCCCCTAAAACACTTCCCCAATTCTCTTCTTCCATAGGAACAAGGGAAAGTTCCCCACCAACGATCCAGCAGTGCCACAGTGCTGCCCCACACCTTGACAGGGCTTTACTCAAACCATGGAGTCACCATCCCTCGATGTTTAACAAAGCCTGGATGTGGCACTGGGTGCCATGATCTGGTTGAGGGGTTAGAACATGGGTTGGACTCAATGATCTTAAAGGTCTCTTCCAACCTAGAAATTCTGTGAATCTGTGAAACCCCATCCAATCAAAGCCAGGGTGCTCAGAGCTCCCCCAGATCCAGAGTTCCCCAGAGGAAGCACATCCCTCCCCAGTTCCTGCCTTCCAGCAGCAGCACAGCATAAATGAGAACAGAGCACTGACCCCAAACACGGCTCATTGTTAACACAGCCCCGTGCCACCCAGCTGAGATCAGGTTTGCTCTCATGGGTAAGAGCAGGGATGAACACACAACAGCAGAGGAGCTCTCAGAAGTTCAGTTCTGGGCTGGTTGTGCAAGGCTGGGATCCAGATTCAGATTCCAGAATCCAAAGGAGCCACAAGAACCATGGAGAGAGGCAATTTCCAGGGGATGCAGGGACAGCACACAGGGAATGGCCTCAAGCTGGAGGGCAGGGCTGGATGGGATTTTGGGAATTGTTCCCTGGCAGGGTGGGCAGGGCTGGGATGGAATTCCATCCCTGCATCCCTGGCAGTGCCCAAGGCCAGGCTGGACCCTGGGGACAGTGGGAGGTGTCCCTGCCATGGCAGGGGTGGCACTGGGTGGGCTCTGAGGCCCAACTCAAACCATCCCATAATTCCATTCCATGACAATGCCTTGTGGCATTTTCTCTAAACAGACAGAGACACAATTCTCTCTCCTAGAATTTTTCTGGGAATGCAGTGAGAACCTCAGAGAAGAAGAGAAAACAATTCTTATCTCTATTCACTGCTCCTGCTGTTTTGCACACGTGGAATGTGGTACAGAAATTGTTTACCTGAAGTAATTTTTTAATTAGACACAGGTGAAAGTTGTTTGGAGTGATAAGCCAATCACTCAAAGCTGTGTCTGACTGACTGCAGACAGTCACAAGTTTTTCTTTAGTATAATATAGTATCTTTTTATTATAATTATAATATCATATTAATGTAATATAATACAGTTTTAATAAAGTGATTGTTCAGCATTCTGAATAGTGGAGTCAGAGCACATTATTCACTCCATGGAGAATGCCCTGATACAATATGTCTTCAAAATATTTATCTGTGGGAAAGGTTTTACAGGAACTGCTGTGAGCTAGACAGAATTCTGATCAGAGGATCCAGGTTCACCTCTGAAAGAATTTTCTACCAAGGTCCTTGACACAGAAACCAAGAAAGAAGGAGAAATAAGAGAAACTGCAACTGCCTGTTCCAATGACTAGGTTTTTCCTTCTTGACCAATGAGTAAAGTGTAAACTGAGGAGTTTTGTGAGAATATATAAAAACCATCCATGCTAGAATAAAACCAGGTTTGAAGCCTTCTGAAAATGGAGTGTTGCTTTCTATTGTCTCCATCACAACTACACCATATATCCACTTCATAATCCATAGATCCACCTTCTCAAGAGAGAAAGAATGTTCAAACACATCACTCCTGAAGTACAAAGGGGCTTTGGATCATTATTTCTTGAGTGAAACCTTCATAATGTTAGAGTAAGAGCCTGATGTCAGCACCCCAGTCTTTTAAATATTCCTTGAGGAAAAAAAATATTTCTTTGGCCTGCTGGCTTGATGACACACACACTGATCACCACAGCAGCACCAAAGGCAGGTGAATATTGTGGTTCAGTATGATTCCATCTGCACTGAAACTTTTCTGAGAAGACCAAAGAAGTCAAGATATTTTTACCTCACTCTGTACATTCCAGACAACGAAGGAGGTAAAGATAAAAGGTCAGTACAGAGGGAAAAAAAAGCAAAAGGAATGAATCTGTGTCAGCTTGTCTGTATTCCCTACTCAACATCTCAATCTAGAGTCAATCAGTGCCTATTAAAGGTTCAGGTAAAGCAATTAAAGAAGCCCAATTACTTTTTCTTTGAGCAACCAAGGCTTTGCTTCCAAATCTGTTCTGAAAGTCAAAGGGGCTGGAGCGTGTGCAGGGCAGGGAATGGAGCTGAGGAGGGGCTGGAGAATCCCTGAGGAGCTGGGAAGGGGCTGGAGAATCCCTGAGGAGCTGGGAAGGGGCTGAGATTGACTGGGCTGCTGTAAGGGCTGTGGGAGTGGGAGGGAGGAAAGGGGTGAGTTGTGTTTACACCATGGAGCTGCTGTGTCCTGCCCTTCCTGCTCTTCATCATTCCTTGGCTCTCCTCTCCCTGACCTCTCTTTACTGGGGTTCATCTCTTCACTTACCTTTTTCTCTCCCTGCCTTTGCTGAGGAAACATCCAGGCTTGGGTCAGCCCCAGGGTGTGCAGCAGGAGCAGGGCAGGGACTGTCCTTCTGTGCTGGGGTCCCTGCAGGGCTGGGCCCAGTTCTGGTGCTGCAGGAGAGCCCTGGAGGGGCTGGAGCGTGTCCAGGGCAGGGAACGGAGCTGGGAAGGGGCTGGAGAATCCCTGAGGGGCTGGGAAGGGGCTGGAGAATCCCTGAGGGAGCTGGGAAGGGGCTGGAGAATCCCTGAGGAGCTGGGAAGGGGCTGGAGAATCCCTGAGGAGCTGGGAAGGGGCTGGAGAATCCCTGAGGAGCTGGGAAGGGGCTGGAGAATCCCTGAGGGGCTGGGAAGGGGCTGGAGAATCCCTGAGGGAGCTGGGAAGGGGCTGGAGAATCCCTGAGGAGCTGGGAAGGGGCTGGAGAATCCCTGAGGAGCTGGGCAGGGGCTGAGGCTGGAGCAAAGGAGGCTCAGGGGGCCCTTGTGGCTCTGCACAAGTCCCTGCCAGGAGGGCACAGCCGGGGGGGTCGGGCTGTGCTCCCAGGGAACAGGGACAGGAGCAGAGGGAACGGCCTCAGGCTGGGCCAGGGCAGGCTCAGCTGGGCCAGCAGCAGGAATTTGCCCATGGAAAGGGAGCTCAGGCCTTGGCAGGGGCTGCCCAGGGAGCTTTGCAGTGCCCATCCCTGCAGGTGTCCCCTGCAGGTGGCACTGAGTGCTCTGGGCTGGGGACAAGGTGCCCATGGGGCACAGCTGGCACTTCATGACCATGGAAATCTGTGCCTGGGAATTCTGGGATTCCCTGAGCTTTGTTCCTGTCCCTTTCACCCCCATCCCCTCTCAGAGCTGTCACAGCCAGGGGTGCCAGGCTGTGCTCCAGGAACAGCAGAGGGAACAGCTCAGGCTGCTCAGGGCAGTTTCCCTTTCTGAGTTTCACCTGCACTTTGCCATGGGAAGGCCTTCAAATCCTGCAGGCTGGAGTTTCTCCAGCAGAGCTGCTCACTCCTCAAGGCTCATGGAATTAAACAGGCAGCACTGCCCTGAGCCCTGTATTTACTGCCCCCAGAAGAGCCAAATGCCACCTTGGTCCAGGAGGGTCTTGGTGGCCCCAGCTCTGAGGCTGCTCCTCAGATGTTCAGATGTTTTTTGGGAATTTGGTGTGGCCTTGGAGCCAGGATAACCCCAGGTGTGATTCCATGGTTTTGGGAATTTGGTGTGGCCTTGGAGCCAGGATAACCCCAGGTGTGATTCCATGGCTGCTGCCCTCCCAGCTGGGCTGCAGCTGATCCAAGCCCTCAGAGCTGTCACTGCTCCCTGATGCCATCACTGTGGTCACTGTGCACAGACAAATCTGAGGGGAATGCTCTGGACAGGCAGATTTTCCTCAGGGCATCTCCAAAACCTGTGAGACAATTTTGTTTATCATTTCATCCCAGACTGGGCTGGGTCAGAAGGGACCTCAAAGCCACCCAGTGCCACCCCTGCCATGGCAGGGACACCTCCCACTGTCCCCAGTGCCCAGCCTGGCCCTGGGCACTGCCAGGGATGCAGGGGCAGCCCCAGCTGCTCTGGGCACCCTCCCCACCCTGCCAGGGAAGGATTTTTTCCTAATTCCATTCTAAACTTTCCCTCCATCACTTTGAAGCCATCAGGTCTTGTCTTGTCACCACAAACTGTTCTAAAAACCTCTTGGAAGTTTCAATCTTATTTCTTCCTCCTTCATTTCAAATTCTCAGCTTTTCCAGGTGAGAATTCCTGATTTAATCCAGAATACTATTCCAGGGCTGTGAATTGCCAACTCAGACTGCTCCCATTTCACTTCCTGATTTTCTGCATCTCAATTCAACGGCTGTTGTTGGGATAGAAGAAAGAAAATCTTCAGAAGGCTTCCTGCATCTATTGCTGTTATTCCAAAAGGAGAATAAAGGAGGATTCAGGAATATCCTGAGTGGAAGGGACCCCCAGGATCACTGATCCAGTTCCTGGCCCAGCCTGGGCATCCCTGGCAGCGCTGCCCAAAGGCTCCTGGAGCTGTGGCAGCCTCGGGGCTGTGCCCATTCCCTGGGCAGAATTCCCTGGGCAGAATTCCTCCTCCATGAATTCCCTGGGCAGAATTCCTCCTGCAATCAATTCCCTGGGCAGAATTCCTCCTGCCATGGATTCCATGGGCAGAATTCCTCCTCCATGAATTCCCTGGGCAGAATTCCTCCTGCAATCAATTCCCTGGGCAGAATTCCTCCTGCAATGAACTCCCTGGGCAGAATTCCTCTTCCAGTGAATTCCCTGGGCAGAATTCCTCCTCCATGAATTCCCTGGGCAGAATTCCTCCTCCTATGGATTCCCTGGGCAGAATTCCTCATCCCATAATTCCCTGGGCAGAATTCCTCTTCCAATGAATTCCCTGGGCAGAATTCCTCTTGGAATGAATTCCCTGGGCAGAATTCCTCCTGCCATGAATTCCCTGGGCAGAATTCCTCCTGCAATCAATTCTCTGGGCAGAATTCCTCCTGCCATGAATTCCCTGGGCAGAATTCCTCTTCCAATGAATTCCCAGGGCAGAATTCCTCCTGCAGTGAATTCCCTGTGCAGAATTCCTCCTCCTATGGATTCCCTGGGCAGAATTCCTCATCCCATAATTCCCTGGGCAGAATTCCTCTTCCAATGAATTCCCAGGGCAGAATTCCTCCTGCAGTGAATTCCCTGTGCAGAATTCCTCCTGCCATGAATTCCATGGGCAGAATTCCTCCTGCCATCAATTCCCTGGGCAGAATTCCTATTGCAATCAATTCCCTGGGCAGAATTCCTCCTGCCATGAATTCCCTGGGCAGAATTCCTCCTGCCATGAATTCCCTGGGCAGAATTCCTCCTGCCATGAGTTCCTTGGGCAGAATTCCTCCTGCCATGGGTTCCCTGGGCAGAATTCCTGCTGCAATCCCAGCCCTTGCCCTCAGGGCCCTGCCCAGGGCTGTCTGTCCTTCCACACAAAGCTGCAGAGCTGAGGGAGCCCCATGGAAATGGGGCTGGGCAGCACCAGGGAGGCTCCTGGGAAGCCAAATCCTGAATTCCCACTGCAGCCACCCCACAATGACTCCACTGAAGGATGAAAAAAAGGATTCAAATAAAGCCCTGATGATTTTTTAATGCAAATTCCAAGTGCAGTGCCAAGAAGGAGCTGTTTTTCCTGAAGATTTACAGGATACATTTGAATAGCTCATACTTCAAATGTATCATTTTTGCATTAGGAGATCCAAATATATTCAAATAAAATATCCAGAGTTGTGCTCTGTCACACCAGGGCCATTTACAGATTCCATGGGCCACAGTTTTCCAGCCTCCCATCTGGAAAATAAATAAATCCCTGCAGTGTGCTTCTTCCATGCTTGGAAAAATCTACAATTTACACTTCCATTTCCAAGCATTAAACACTGAATTCCTGTTCACTGAGTGGGCACTTGGAAATTCCACTACAGAGGAGCTGAGTAATCACCAGCCTCATTTAGAAAGCTTTTGAATGTGGGAAATATATTCCAAAATGTAAAGGATTTTTCCAACATGTTTCCACTCCTGCTGGGAATACACTCAAATGATCCAGAGTAAATTAATGATGATTTTGCCCTCGTTTTGGGTACTCAAAAGGAAATAAACATTTTCAGACAGTATTTCATGGCAAATATTTTTATATTCATCTAAAAATAAAATCATTCCATTTGGAAAGACATTCCAACACCTGTGCCATCCAGGATTTCCAACCAAACCTGCTGAGGGAAGAATAAAATCCTCTAAGGAAAATCCAGAAATCTCTCTGCTTTGCTCCAAAATTGGTATTTTGGAAGAAAGGAATGTGAGCTGAGGAACTGTGATGCTCATTTATCCCTAAACCACTGAAAGGAAAGAAAAATGTCCCTTCAGGGGCTCTCTCCAAGTCATCTTGGGAGACATTTCCCCAAGAAATGTCTGGAGCCCCTTAGAAAATTCCCAGCAGGAAAAAGGGTTAAAGGACAAGGGAGAAAGGAGAAGTGTATTTGGCAGAGGCTGCAGGCTTTGGGGTTTAATAATCAAACACCAAAAGTGACACAAGAATTCCAAGTGGCTCTCTGAGCATTGCAAAGTGACACAAATTGTGGAGAAATAAAAATCCCAGTGGATGGAGGGGTGCAGTGAGAGGGTCAAGCTCAGCTCTGAGGGATCCTGAATTTCTGAACTTTGGTCAAAAATGCCTTCAGGTGGATTTAACTGGAACTGAGGCATCCCCCAGTTTCCCAGGAAATTCAGGGTGTGTGAATTCCTCTCCTCTGCTCTCCTCCCAAGGCAGGAGCTGAGCAGGGCAGTTCAGAAGAGCTGAACACAAAACAAAGGCAGCAGCTTTCATTTATTCATAACAAAAATTCAACTTATTCCCCCCTGGCCTGGCTGGTTTAATGCAGAATATCTCCAAGCATGAGCTGTTCCCACAGGAACAGAAACCACCACCAAACCCAACCCACAACAAACCAAAAAACCCAAACACAAACCCAACTTCCTCTGCAGCTCCCTGAAAACCCTGGATGCATTTCCTCTGGCACAGACAGCTCTTGGCAGAGAAGTGGGAGCTGCAGAAAATGGGATTTGTCAGGCATTCAATATTCAGTTCCACATCCCTGACAGATAAAGCAGCTCCTTCCAAAGGCCAGGAGCTGCCCCAGACATTTGGATCCATGGCCCATTCCCAAAAATTCCCCCAGGATTCACTCCAAGAACGCTGAAAGCTGCAATCCCTCACCCTCCTCACATTTTTGGTGCAATTTCTGGTTTGTTTTAGCCCTGTAACAGCAGAATAATGAACACAGATCATGTTAAAACCATGGGAAAACCAGGGAGGTTCTCACACTGCCAGGGATTTGCAGGGGCAAAGCAGAGATTGGAAATAATTCCACTGATAACATGAAATAATTAATTCATCATGAACCAGGAAAAGAAATATTTGGCCAATTTACTGCCTGTGAGGACACCATTCACTGCCAGCTCCTCCTCAACTCCCTTGATTATGCCAGCAGGAAAATTCAGGGAGAAAAGGGAAATTCAGAGAAAAGCCCTTCTGGCTGGTATGAAATGTTCTACTCATTTCAAAATAAACATTTTTAGACAGTCAATGAGCAGCAATTTCTCACTTGCTCTTTTCAGGAGAGCCTTTGGAAATGGGTGTCCATGCTCTGCACAGGGCCATGGGCAGCTGCCCCATTTCCTGACAGGCACAGGGGTCACTGCTGCCTTGCTTTGACTAATTCCTTCCACTGCCTCTCCCAGAAGTGATTCATGGCTGTGCTCAGCTTTCCTGGAAAACATTTCTCAAAGTCTGCAAGGTATGGAAAGCAGGGTGTGCTCCTGGGCTGGCTTCTAACTGGGAATCTCTGTGCCTCTCTCTCTCTTAAAACACACAGCAGTTTTAATAACTTCATTCTATCAACTCTGTTTTAATTATTTTTCCCCTAAATATCAGAAGAGAACAAAACTTCAACATATCTTTCACCCTATTCCCTGCATGTCCTCATTTCTTAGAACTCCAGCCTTAGAAGCCTAAAACCAGCTGCCTTTTTTATTATTTTATTGAACGGAAATTCAGATGGAGCCTCCCTGAACACTTGTATCACCTGTTAAATTTTGTTCTATTCTTGGAAGTCACAACACCACAGAGAGCTGTTTTACCTAGAGGGACTGTGCAATAATTCCAAGTTCCCTGAGACTCCATGGCTGAGTGGCTCCTGAAATCCCTCAGGTGTCCCTTAAACCCAAGACACAGCAGAGAGAGCAGCTCAGAGCTGCTCCAGGCCCTGCTGAGCCTCTGATCCAGCTCAGTCTGGAGGGTGCTGCTTCCAGAAATCCTCAAAGCAGCTCCCAGCCCTCATCTCCTCCCATTTTCCACAAGAAATGTAAGGGACCTTTGATTGATTCCCATGCAGATCAGATGTGGGGATGCCAAAGCTCCCTGGGACATTTACCACACTGTTCACACCTGGGCTGCTGCAATTCCACAGCAAATTCTGCTCTCAGTGCCCAGAGCAGCTGGGGCTGCCCCTGCATCCCTGGCAGTGCCCAAGGCCAGGCTGGGCACTGGGGACAGTGGGAGGTGTCCCTGCCATGGCAGGGGTGGCACTGGGGGGGATTTGATGTCACTTCCACCCCAAACATTCCAGGATTCTGTGATTCATTCCAAGACCAGAACAGGTTTCCAGTGTTGTAAAATGTTCCAAGTGAAGGTCAAATAATAAATCTGAGGGTGATAACACAACAACACACCTGGAGTGAATTACTGAGGTTTCAAAGAATCCCAAACTGATTTGGGTTGGAAGGGACATTAAAGCCCATCCAGTGCCACCCCTGCCATGGCAGGGACACCTCCCACTTTCCCAGGCTGCTCCAAATCCCAATATCCAACCTGGCCTTGGGCACAGCCAGGGAACCAGGAGTTTAGAGTCAAAAATCCCAGACAGGTTTGTGTTGGGAGGGACCTTAAATCCCACCCAGTGCCACCCCTGCCATGGCAGGGACACCTCCCACTGTCCCCAGTGTCCAGCCTGGCCTTGGGCACTGCCAGGGATGCAGGGATGGAATTCCATCCCAGCCCTGCCCACCCTGCCGGGGAGGAAATTGTTCCCAATATCTGATCTAAACCTGTAATTGTTCAGTGTGCAGCCATTCCCTGAGTGCTGTCCCTGCATCCCCTGGCAATTGTCTCTCTCCAGCTTTGCTGGGGCTCCTGCAGGCCCTGCAAGGCCACCCTGAGCTCAGCCCAAAGCTTCTCCTGTGCAGGTGAACAATGCCAGCTGTGCCAGCCTTTCCTCCCAGCACAGCTGCTCCATCCCTCTGCTCATCCTGGAGCCTCCTCTGGGCTCTCTGCAGCAGCTCCAGCTCTCCCCAGACTGTTTCACAATTCCTGTTTATTGCTTTTTTCAGCCCCCAACCCTGTTTTGGAAGCTCCCCCCACTCCTTTTTCCCCATGGAGGCAGAAAGGGCCCAAAGCTCCCAGAAAGGCTCAGCCCTGAGCTGTTCCTGGGGTGTTTGCAGCTGGTGCCACTCTCCAGGGTATTTCTGAGGAACCTCATTAAGCTCCTGCAAAAACAACATTCCAGTCCAAGGAAAAAGCTCTGCAGTGTGCTCAGCCCTCAGCAAACACTGCCAGCAGCACCCTGCCCCTGGGACAGCTGAGCTTTATCATTTTTTCCAGATGAACTGGGCTCTGATTGAAGTTCTCCTCTAACAGGTTTGCAGTGTTTAAATGTGCTCAGTGTTCTCCACAGGAACAGCCAGGCCATGACTGAGAGCCCCTTTCAGCAGGCAGAGTTTCACAAACTCTATTTTAGATTTTTAAGCAGCACAAACCAATCACTTGTCACAGTGATCTGATCCAACAGCCTCTACCTTGACAGTGCCTGCAGCCAGCTCAGAAAATCACAGAGACATTTCCAACCTGCCCAAACTGCATTTCCAGTTCCACTTCTGCAACCTCAACATCACAGCAAGGCTGAGATGCCAAATGACAGAGTCCAAATCAGCATTTGCAAGGCAAAGCCCTGATCAGGACAGACTCAAATAATTGGGGAGAGAGAGATTAAACAATAATTTGCAAATACATGAAATAAATACAGTCAGAGCTCTCTGCTCATTAGTCAATTTGGTGTCCCACATCCAATCTATTTTAAAAAATAAAGAGTCTTCACTTTTTGGCTGACACATTAAAATCTTTCACCATTTCTTTGCTTATGGTGATTGATGAAAAAATCAATATTAGATTTAGATTTTTATTTAGATTTTTGTTTAGATTTTTGGATGCAGCTCTTTCCCCAAACCCTCATGGTCTGTCATGCTGCAGCTGGGTTTTGTTCAGCTCTCCCTCAGCTCTCCCAGGATCCTGGGAGTTCATCCTTGGGCAGTTTTTAAGGATGAAATAATGGGAATTGCTCTGCCATAATGGTGATTAAACAAGAACCAAACACTGAGCTGGGGCAGTTTAAACCAGGCCTAGCCCAGGACAGGGTGACACAGAAGGAGGATTTAACTCTGCTTTCCAATTTCCCATCACTGAGTGATCAACTCCTCACTCCTGTCATTCCATCTGCTCCTCCTAGAACCAAGCATTTTTTACATTTATTCCTTCAGGAGTTTTTAGATTTTTTACCTTTTACAGCATCATTACTCACCAAGGCACTGGAAAAGGATGGATCTACTACAAATAACTGCAGGAGCTGAAGAACAGTGAGAAATAAACAGCTCTCAAAAACAGCCCCCACTGGCAGCATTTTTTCCCAGCCCAAAGTGGTCCCTAAATAGCACCAAGCCAGGTCCCAGCTCCTCCTCATCCCCTGAATTCACAGCACAGTGGGGCTGCATTTCACTCTTGATTTACTTTTGTGCACTTGTCAGTGCAGGATCCACCAGAGCAGCCACTAAAATCATCTTTATTCAACCCAGGATCCAGCAGAGCAGCCACTGAAATCATCTTTATTCAACCCAGGATCCAGCAGAGCAGCCACTGAAATCATCTTTATTCAACCCAGGATCCACCAGAGCAGCCACTGAAATCATCTTTATTTAACCCAGACCCACCAGAGCAGCCACTGAAATCATCTTTATTTAACCCAGATCCAGCAGAGCAGCCACTGAAATCATCTTTATTTAACCCAGGATCCAGCAGAGCAGCCACTGAAATCATCTTTATTCAACCCAGGATCCAGCAGAGCAGCCACTGAAATCATCTTTATTTAACCCAGATCCAGCAGAGCAGCCACTGAAATCATCTTTATTTAACCCAGGATCCACCAGAACAGCCACTGAAATCATCTTTATTTAACTCAGACCCACTCTGCCAGCAGGGCTGCAGGGACAGGACACAGGGAATGGGCAGGGAGGGATGGGATTTGGGGAATGAGGAATTGGGGAAGTTTTGGGAATTTGGGAGGGGCTGGGATGGAATTCCCAGAGCCCTGGCAGTGCCCAAGGCCAGGCTGGGCACTGGGGACAGTGGCAGGTGACAATGACACCAACTTTGAGCTCCCTTCCATCCCAAACCATTCTGATCCCATCAATAAAAACTCACTCTCAGCTTTTCCAGATTTCCTGTGAACCATGGAAGGGATTCCCAGCAATGCCTCAGAATTATCCAGCTGCTCATTATTTCACTCTGGGTCATTTATTCAGTTGTTCATTATTTCACTCTGGGTCATTTATTCAGCTGCTCATTATTTTACTCTGGGTCATTCACTCACTCTGATTTACAAACATTTTGCAGCCATTCTGTGCTTCCCACACACCTTCAGGACTGCATCATCTGTGGGGTCAGAGGTTTAGGATTTTTATTTGCTTTTCCTGTTTAACTACCATTTAAAATTTAAATAAAAAAAGTTAAAATGAAATAAAAATTGAAATAAAAAAAGTTAAATAAAACATTCTAACAGGTAAGGCAGTTGTCCCTGAAGTGGTTTTCTACATTTTTATGGTGTTTTTCCAGCTGTCCCACTGAGTGAAGATATGACATAATCCCACTGCAGCAGGATGAAAAAGATTTCTGTACTTAATTTATTATCATGAAAAATGCAGCTGGATTATGCCAAAACTATGACTTGAAGGAGAGCAAAGATAAGGATGCAATCAGCAGGTGGTTTTGGGGTTGTTTTAATTTTAGTTCCTTCTAACACGACAGCAGCATTTGTTTAACTCCAATATTAAAGATTTCATCCCAGGCAAGCAGAATTTATATGTTCATCCTCTGACACATCCTCTGTGACTAAGGAAAAAACAAAAGGAAATACAAAATTCACCTTTAACACTAATAAATTAATAAATTCATAAAAATTCAACTTTCCAAAGCTTTTAGGGAGGCTTTGGAAAACAACAGGAGCTGCTCAGAGCAGGTTGGTATTTCTGTGATCCTTAAAAAATGACATTTTCCACTGTGCTCACAGGAGGAAGAATGGAACAGAAACTTCCAAAATATTTTCTAAGAATGTTCTGGGAGGGTAGGAAAAAACTCCAAGCAATTACAAGAAGTTTCTGCATTTCAAAGAACAAAATAAGTGCACCTGGAATTTTCAAAAGGATTTCAAAAGCAGCACTAAAGATCATGGAATGGTTTGGTTGGAAGAGACTTGAAAAATCATCTAATTCCAAACCCCACATAAAATAATAAAAAATAATAAAAGCTAATAAAAGGAGCCACAGAAGAGTCTGGAATTTAACCCAAATCTCCTGCATTTTTGGGGAGGGGTTTAAAATATGATTTTTGGGGTTTTTTTCTGTTACAGTTTAAGGGATTAAATGTGTGAGATGGGATTTTTTATTTATTGGTTTTTATTTATATTACTGTTTCCCAAATTGTTTTATAGTATTTTATTTTCATTAATTAAAAATGGAGTATAAAGGTTTTAAGGAGAAATTGTTTAATTAAGAAATGATACTTGAAGGGGAAATGGAAACCTGATCTGGAGTTTCTTTGTTGAGATTAAATATGTGAGATGGGATTTTTTATTTATTGGTTTTTATTTATATCACAGTTTCACAAACTGTTTTACAGTATTTTATTTTCATTAATTAAAAATAGCATTGTATTTTTATAAAGTCTTAAGGGATAAATTGTTTAATTAAGAAATGATGCTTGAAGGGGAAATGGAAAATGGTTTGGGGTTTTTTTTTTGGTTAAGGTTTAAGGGATTAAATGTGTGAGATGGGATTTTTTATTTATTAGTTTTTATTTATATTACTGTTTCCTAAACTGTGAATGTTATAATATTTTATTTTCATTAATTTAAAATGGAGTTGTATTTTTATAAAGTTTTTAAGGATAAATTGTTTAATTAAGAAATGATGCTTGAAGGGGAAATGGAAACTGGATTTGGGTTCTTTTTGTTAACTTTGGGATTAAATGTGTGAGATGGGATTTTTTTTATTTATTTATTTTTAATTTTTTTATTTATTTTTTTATTTATTTTTTATTTATTAATTTTTATTTATTTTTTATTATATTATATATATTATATTTTTATTATATTATTTATATTTATATATATTTGTATATTTATATTATATATATTATATTTTTATTTATTATTTTTTATTTATTATTTTTTATTTATATCACAGTTATATTATAGTTATTATTTCTAAAACTGTGAGTTTTATAGGATTTTATTTTCATAAATTAAAAATGGAGTTGTATTTCTATAAGGGTTTTAAGGAGAAATTGTTTAATTAAGAAATGATACTTGAAGGAGAAATGGAAAATGGATTTGGGGTTTCTTTGTTGAGATTAAATGTGTGAGATGGGATTTTTTATTTATTGGGTTTATTTATGTTACAGTTTCCCAAACTGTTTTATAGTATTTTATTTTCATTAATTAAAAAGGAGTTGTATTTTTATAAAGGTTTTAGGGATAAACTGTTTAATTAAGAAATGATGCTTGAAGGGGAAATGGAAACTGGTTTGGGGGTTTTTATTAAGGTTGAGATTAAATGTGTGAGATGGGATTTTGTGTTTATTAGTTTTTATTTATATCATGGTTTCCCAAACTGTGAATGTTATAATATTTTATTTTCATAAATTAAAAATGGAGCTGTATTTCTATAAAGGTTTTAAGGATAAATTGCTTAATAAGGAAATTTTACTTTAAGGGGAAATGGAAAATGGTTTGGGGCTTTTTGGTTAAAGTTTAAGGGATTAAATGTGTGAGATGGGATTTTTTATTTATTAGGTTTTATTTATATCACAGTTTCCCAAACTGTTTTACAGTATTTTATTTTCATTAATTAAAAATGGAGTTGTATTTCTATAAAGGTTTTAAGGATAAATTGTTTAATTAAGAAATTATATTTAAATTATTTTTACTTTTAACTTAATTACCAACTACATGCATTTTGCAATGTGGATTTTTTAATTTAATTACACAACATTACTTATGAAGAAGGATTCGTTTCTGTTTTAAAACTTTTCTCTTGTTTTATATCTATTATTATATATTGAAACTTTAAACTCTAATTTTTCTACTGTGTGATACTACACACTTCCATTTAAACAACCTATTTATAATTTTGGTTCTAGTGTTTCATGTTAATAAATTAAATAATTTTAAATACTAAATTTTATTTCATTTTAATTAAATAATTTAAAATTATATTTAATTAATTAAATAACTTTTAAAAAAACCCTGAGTGGCCTCTACTCCCAGAAACAGCCCTTAAAAATGGAATATCACATGGAGAGGATGGGAAAACACAAAAAACCTAATTGGAAATTATTTCCTGATACATTTTCTTAAATAAATGAGTACACAGGGACACAGCTTTAAAAATAAAATTCAAGAATTCCAATCCCTCAAGCACAAAGTCAACACTGAAGGTACCAAAAGCTGCAGATCCAATGTAAAAAACAGCTCAGAAAATTCAAATTTTTCAAAGTAATTTGCCAACTTGAAGATCAGAAAAAAGATTTTGTGTGAGGGAATTTCCTGTACTTCAACAGAAAGAAAAAATCCAGAATTTAAAGGAATTCCTGAACTGTGATTTGGGTAATTAAAGTGCTTAGGTAAATTTAATTTATTTTACTCTGGAAGATTTTGGGGCTGGTATTAAGAAACTGGGCATGAAAAATTTTTATTTTTTCTGAGAATAAATTGTCATTTAGCAGAATTAACAGTAAGTCTGGTTTTAAGAGACTGCTCAGAAACCATTTACAACTTCTGATTTCTCAACTGGGATTACTTACAGCTCAATAAAATCCATTAAAAACGGAAAAGGAGGAAGAAGAGGAATATTCAAACAGAACTTTGGGAGGGAGAAAATAGAAATATTGTCAGTGGCTGCCTTGCCTCACCTTTGATTGGATCAACCCTCCCCAAATAGGGCAATCCAGGATTATTAGGGGGAAAATCCCATTTAAACAGAGAGAAAAAATCCCATTTAACTGGAAAGAAAAGGTATTTTAGGAGGGTTACATCTGCTGGGAAAAGCAGAGTGGAACCAACCAAACACAGCAAAATTCAGAGTATTTACAAACACTTCATCAGCACCAAATTCCACAGCTCTGCTGCACAAATTGGGATTTTCTGGGTGTATTCTGCACCAAACCAAGGGAATTTTCTTAGAGTTCACCCCCCTAACCAAGTGCAGCCTTTTAAAATTCCCCTGGAATCCTTCTCAGGTGATTCAGTGTGACCACATCACCTCACACACCTGAGGGACAAAATTCCTGCATTTCCTTGGACACCAGCACCACCAAAACCTCTGCAAGACTGGATAAACCATGGCACAATGCAGCATTTTCCTCATTTTTAATAGAAATTCATTTTTTTCTTACATCATCCAAATGCTGAGGGCACCTTTGACACCTCCAAAATCTGGGATTCAGCCTCAGGGCCTCGCTCCATTCTCTCTCTCTGCACCTTCCTGACATTTGGCCAACAAAATAAATTAAAAACGTGGCCAGTCCATGTGGGTTCCTAAAAATGTCATTTATTTCCAGCTTTGAAGAGTTATCAGCTCCTGCCAGCTCTGTAAGTTGATAAAATGAAGCTAAATTATGTATTTCAGTGCTGAAATCCAGTGACCACAGACAACTAAACTGATTTTTCATCTATTAAAAATCTGAGTGCACCTACCTTCCAAGGACCCTTACCTGCCTTTTTTATTTTGAAGTTTTGCATTATTTATGAAACTTTGAGACTTTTCTTCCTACCTGGTGACAGATATTTATTCAAGTTCAAGGCAATTCTCTCATTCTTTACCTCAGAAGTGTAATTTATGCAGGATCTGTACATGGTGAAGACAACACAGTTTATGCTGAGATGATGAGACTCAAAATTAATTTGTTACCACTGCCCAATCTTTCATTTGCTACCACTGCCCAATCTTTCATTTGCTACCACTGCCCAATCTTTCATTTGCTACCACTGCCCAATCTTTCATTTGCTACCACTGCCCAATCTTTCATTTGTTACCACTGCCCAATCTTTCAAGTCCATTCTGTTTAATACAAATCTGTTTAAAAACTAAGCACCACCTTCAGGATGAAAGGGTTTGATAGCAAAAACAAGAAAAAAAGAATAAAACCACAACATCAGGTGCTCCAAACACAACCTTAAGCACAAAGCTCGGGCTAGGGGGGTCCAGGAATATTTGATTTCATTTCTGTTTCATGCAGAGCTTCACCCTGGGTTACAGGTGCAGGAATCAAAGGAATGAAGGGAAAATAGCTGTTGGTGTTCAAAGTCCCATGGAATCGTGTGGAATCATGGATCACCAAGGTCTGGGCACCACGCAGTGCCAGCTGTGCCCCATGGGCACCTTGACCCCAGCCCAGAGCACTCAGTGCCACCTGCAGGGGACACCTGCAGGGATGGGCACTGCAAAGCTCCCTGGGCAGCCCCTGCCAAGGCCTGAGCTCCCTTTCCATGGGCAAATTCCTGCTGCTGGCCAAGCTGAGCCTGCCCTGGCCCAGCCTGAGGCCGTTCCCTCCGCTCCCGGAGCACAGCCCGGCCCCTCCTGGCTCCACCCTCGGAGCGGGCTCAGCTCAGCCCGGCTCGGGACGCGGCTCCCGCAGGACCGCGGGGACGGGCGGGACACGCAGCCACAGCCTCGCCCCTCGTTCCCGCCGCTCCCCCGAGGTTTCTCTCCCACAGAGAACCGCGGCAGCCCCGGCCTCGCAACCCGCGCCCCCCTCATGGGTCCCGGCCCGCCTCACCCGGCACGGGCCGTCCTGGAAGACGCGCGGGTCCAGGTTGCAGGCGATGGTGGCGGTGGGCAGATCGCGCAGCGCCACCGCCTCCATCTCGCGGTCAACGAAGCTCCACTCCGCGTCCGCCTCCTCTTCTTCTTCTTCCTCCTCCTCCCCTTCCTCTTCGTCTTCCCCGGGCGGCAGCGGCTGCTGGAGCGGCGGCTCCTCCATGGCCGGAGGCGAGCGGAGGCGGCAGCAGCGACGTCGCTGAGGCGGCTTCTCCCACCCACCGCCCGCCATCTTGTTTCCTTCGCCCCCGCCCCGCAGCAGCCAATCAGAAGCCGCCGCCGCGCCCACCCCGGGCCGTGTCAGCCAATCGGAAGCCGCCGCCGCTGCTGCAGCAACAGGTGGCGCGTGAGGCCGCGTCCGCCATGTTGGGCGAGGGCAGCGCCGTGAGGGAGCGGCTGAGCTCCCGCCCACAAAATAAACTATATATGTATAAAATATACTATATTTACCATCCGTACTGTATATTTCGTATATATTGTGCATGTAATACACGTGCGCCCTATATATAATGTATTATAGCTGAAAATTTACCATATAATATACCATACATTTACCATATACAATATTATTTATCAAATAATATACCATATATTGTTATAATACCATACATTAATATAATATACCACATATATTACAATTACACTACCATATATATTATAATACCATACATTATTATACCATATCTAATTTACCGTATCATTTTCCATATAATACACCATATATATATACCCTATAGTGTGTGTACTGTCTTTATTATATTTTGCTGTATTATATGTAATAAAATATATTAAAAATATTCTGTGTAGGCTATGCTGTATGTCTATGTGGTATATATCTAATATATAGTATATAAGAAGATGCTTTATGTAACAATATACTGTGTGTATATGTGGGAATATAAATGACATGCAGTATATATAACACATATAAAATATGCTGTATATAATAATATACTGTATACATATGTATTTTTATATATAAATTATTGTATATAATGCTTTATTATTGCTAGACAGAGAAAAACACGAACTCCATGTCCCATCCCTGGAAGTGTTCAAGGCCAGGTTGAATGGTCTATAACATAAATATCAAATATTTTATATTAAAATGCCACATGAATATAAAAATTCCTCACTCTAAGACTTAAAAATCAGCTGAAAATTGTCACTGTGTGTTAAAATTCACTGACCCACCCTTGGTGTGCTTGGCTGGTTAGTCTGACCTAAGCGACCTAGAAAAATATTTTTATTATATTTTTAATATAATGTTCCCGTATCTATATAAAATATCTTCTATAATATTACCCTATATAATATTCCATAATATTCAGTTTCTTTTTATATATAATTAGCACCACCTTCCAGGGGAAGGGCCAAACTTCAAAGGTCAGAGAGTTTTATGAAGTTATTGCTTTTTATTAAGTTATTGCTTTTATTACATTATTGTTTTTTATTAATTTCTTTGGTTTTTTATGAATTTATTGTTTTTATTAAGTTTTTGGTTTTTTAATGAGGTTTTTGGTTTTTTTATGAAGTTTTTGGTTTTTTATGAATTTTTTTATGAAGTTATTGTATTGTTATTGAAGTTATTTTATGAAGTTAGTTAATTATGAAGTTAGTTTTTTATGAAGTTATTTATGATGATATTTTATGAAATTACTTTATGCACTTATTTTTTCTGCAGTTATTGTGACATTCGTGCATCTCCAAACATCCCACACCAAATTTCTTCAGCCTCTCTAATAGATTTGGAGCCATTTAAGTGTTTTTCTGAGGGATAAGCTAAATAAAAGATGATTTTGTGATCCCCTGTGCTAATTGCCATAAAATCCTCATCCCCCCACATGCAGACAAACGGTTTCTTAAAAGAAAATAATTTCTCTGAGCAAGCCCCAGGTGTTTAATGCTAAATCCAGCCAAAATAAAGCAAATTTTAACAATTTTTTTTTTCTGCCAGGGCTGGTGACACTTTCCCCTCTGAGGAGCATCTCTGGAGAAATCCCACCTGAGGAATTTCCACCTGAAATCTTGCACAGAATTTAAAAAATCCAGATTCAAAACCTGGCAGGGAGAAATCCCCATCCCTGCAGCCTGGCAGGAAATATTCACAATAACTACAAGGGGTCATTGCAGGTCAGGCGGCAGATTTGAGGGGAAAGGCGTTATTAATTGTATTTTATGTTATTAATTAATTGCATTTTATGTCATCAATTGCATTTTTTGTCATTAATTGTTTTTTATGTCATTAATTGTATTTTATGTCATTAATTGCATTTTATGTCATTAATTTTATTTTATGTTATTAATTGTTTTTTATGTCATCAATTGCATTTTATGTCATCAATTGTATTTGATGTCATCAATTGCATTTTATGTCATCAATTGTATTTTATGTCATAAATTGTATTTTATGTCATCAATTGCATTTTATGTCATCAATTATATTTTATGTCATCAATTGCATTTTATGTCATCAATTGTATTTTATGTCATTAATTTTATTTTATGTCATTAATTGCATTTTATGTTATTAATTGCATTTTATGTCATCAATTGCATTTTATGTCATTAATTGTATTTCATGTCATCAATTGTATTTTATGTTATTAATTGTATTTTATGTCATCAATTGTATTTTATGTTATTAATTGTACTTTATGTCATCAATTGCATTTTATGTCATTAATTGCATTTTATGTCATCAATTGCATTTTATGTCATTAATTGCATTTTATGTTATTAATTGTACTTTATGTCATTAATTGCATTTTATGTCATTAATTGTATTTTATGTCATCAATTGCATTTTATGTCATCAATTGTATTTTATGTCATTAATTTTATTTTATGTCATTAATTTTATTTCATGTTATTAATTGTATTTTATGCCATAAATTGCTTTTTATGTCATCAATTATATTTTATGTCATTAATTGCATTTTATGTCATTAATTGCATTTTATGTCATCAATGTATTTTATGTCATCAATTGTATTTTATGTCATCATTTGGAGCTGAGATCGTGCCCTGCAGGGCTCCAGGGCCAAAGGACCTCTCTGCCCCAAGAGCCTCAAAGTTTTAAGCATTAATTCAGCCACAGACGTCAGAAAAATTAAATAAATCAATCTAATCTCGCTAATTAAAAGGTTTAATTGTTCATCCTTTGTTTTTCCTAGGAAGGGAACGCGACGGCCGATTTTGACTGGAAGAGGTGGCGAGAGAAGGGAAAAAAGGAATTTTCCCGCAATGTTTGGGGCGGTTTGACTGTGAGGGTGATTAACGCTGATGATTAACGCTAATAATTAACGCTAATGATTAACGCTGATGATTAACGCTAATAATTAACGCTGATGATGAACGCTGATGATTAACGCTGATGATTAACGCTAATGATTTATGCTAATGATGAGCGCTGATGGTTTCCCCGCAGGAAATCAGGGCCAGGGAAGGTTCCCAGCACTGACATCGCCATCTAGCGGCCGTGGAAATATAAAATAAAATGAAATAAAATAGAAAATAAAAGGAAATAAAATATAATATAAAATATAAAATGGAATTAAACAAAATAGAACAAAATATAATATCAAATAAAATATATAATGAAATAAAATGAAATTTTAAAACAAAATAGAATAAAATCAAAGGAGATAAAATATAATATTAAATATAAAGTGAAATTAACAAAAGAGAATAAAATATAATATCAAATAAAAATATAATGAAATAAAATAAAATTTAAAAACAAAATAGAATAAAATAAAAGGTAATAAAATATAATATCAAATATAAAATGAAATTAAACAAAATAGAATAAAATATAATATCAAATAAAATATATAATGAAATAAAATGAAATTTTAAAACAAAATAGAATAAAATAAAAGGTAATAAAGTATAATATAAAATATAAAATGGAATTAAACAAAATAGAATAAAATAAAAGTAAATAAAATATAATATTAAATATAAAGTGAAATTAACAGAAGAGATAAAATATAATATCAAATAAAAATATAATGAAATAAAATAAAATTTAAAAACAAAAGAGAATAAAATAAAAGGTAATAAAATATAATATAAAATATAAAATGAAATTAAACAAAATAGAATAAAATATAATATAAAATAAAATATATAATGAAATAAAATGAAATTTAAAAACAAAATAGAATAAAATAAAAGGTAATAAAGTATAATATCAAATATAAAATGAAATTAAACAAAATAGAATAAAATCAAAGGAAATAAAATATAATATTAAATATAAAGTGAAATTAACAAAAGAGAATAAAATATAATATCAAATAAAAATATAATGAAATAAAATGAAATTTAAAAACAAAATAGAATAAAATAAAAGGTAATAAAGTATAATATAAAATATAAAATGGAATTAAACAAAATAGAATAAAATATAATATCAAATAAAATATATAATGAAATAAACTGAAATTTTAAAACAAAATAGAGAAAATAAAAGGAAATTAAATAGAAAATCAAATATAATGAAATGAAATAAAATAAAATAAAATAGAATAAAATAAAAGGAAATAAAATAGAAAATAAAACAGAATAAAATGAAATGAAATAAAATACAATATAAAATAAAAATATAATTAAATAAAATGAAATTTTAAAACAAAATAGAATTAAATGGAATTAAATAAAATATAAAATAGAATTAAATGAGATGAAATAAAATGAAATAGAATAAAATAAAAGGAAATAAAATATAAAACAGAATGAAATGAAATGAAACATAAAATAAATTATGAAATAACATGAAATAAATATAAAATCAAATATTGGTTATCATTCCATGGAGAAGGAATGAACAGCACAGAATCCCAAAATCATCAAGGACAGGGCCAGGGACCCCAAACCTCCCTGTGCAGCTCATTCCAGGCCTGGCCACTCCTTCCATGGAATTCTTTGTAAAATCCAACCTGAACCTTCACCTTGTGCATTTTGCTTTAAAAATTCAAGAGATATTTTCAGGAAATGCAGCTGCAAATAGTGAATGGAAATGGTGAATTCCTTGGATGCCGTTGAGAAAAACACCAGCAAATATTAAAATAGTGGTCTATTAAAAAATTTAAAGTGATCTCTTAAAAAATAAAAAATAATCTATAATAGTATAATATATTATATTATAATATATATTATTTTTTAATATATATTAATTATATATATTATATATATATTATATATATAATATATATAATATATATATTATATATATATAAAAAATAATATATTTTATAATATAATATAATATAATATAATATATTATAATACTATAGATTTTTTATTTTTTAAGAGATTATATATATGTATATATATATAATATATATAATATATATGTTATAATATAATATAATATAATATAATATAATATAATATAATATAATATAATATAATATATTCTTTTTTATTTTTTAAGAGATTATATATATATATATAAATATATATATATTATATATGTAGAATATATATATAATATATATAATATATATTATATATATAGAATATATATAATATATATATAAAATAATATATAATATAATATAATATAATATAATATAATATAATATAATATAATATAATATAATATAATATAATATTATAGATTCTTTTTTATTTTTTAAGAGATCACTTTAAATTATATATTATAAATTATAATATAATATATAATATATTATATATTTTATATATATATAATAAAACAACAAAAAGAGAGAAAATCTGATGAATTTTTTCCACCTGAAATCTGCAGTTCCACAGAATTCAAAAATTCAGAAGCAACACCTGGCAGCAAGAAATTCCTGTCCCTGCAGCCTGTGTGTTCCAAGATGAACATTTTCCTGGGGGAGAGGAAAATGAACATTTTAATGAACATTTTAATGAACATTTTAATGAACATTTTCCAGGTGTGAAACCACTTTTGGCAGCTTTAGGGGGTGAATCAATCCCTGCTGAGATGTTTCAGGGCTGGGTGTGCTCAGCTGAGCACCAAGAATGCTGAGAGAGGCTCCAGCACTGGGAGAGTTCTGCTCACAGGACCAGAACAAACGGCCCCAGTGACTGAGCAGATTTCAGAGAAAAAAATAAAAAATAAAAATTAAAATAAAATTAAAATAAATAAAAATAAAACGTAATTTTAACAGCATTTAGCAGCAGAATAAGCTGTTAAATGAGAGTGGGGATTTTCTTTGGGTCTGTTTTCTTTTGGAGGGCACCTGCTTTGCTCAAAGTGAGCTTTGCCCAATCCCAGTCCCAACCCCAATCCCAGTCCCAATCCCAATCCCAGTCCCAGCCCCAATCCCAATCCCAATCCCAGCCCCAATCCCAATCCCAATCCCAGTCCCAATCCCAACCCCAATCCCAATCCCATCCCCATCCCAATCCCAACCCCAATCCCAGTCCCAATCCCATCCCCATCCCAATCCCAATCCCAATCCCAGCCCCATCCCAATCCCAGCCCCAATCCCATCCCAATCCCAATCCCATCCCAGCCCCAATCCCAATCCCATTCCAACCCCAATCCCATCCCAACCCCAATCCCAATCCCATCCCAACCCCAGTCCCAATCCCATCCCATTCCAATCCCATCCCAGTCCCCTCCCCGCTGCTCCCAGGGCAGGGTTGTGTCCCAGCCCCCCCGAGCTGCCCCAGTCCCTGCCCCTGTCTGGGATTGTCCCAAAGCCGGAGCAGCCCCCGGCACTGGGACTGGCAGAACTCCCTGAGGGCCTTCCCAACCAAAGATGGAAATAAAACACCACGAACAAAACCAGCACAGAGGAGTGCAGGGGTTTGTGGCAGGGATTTGCCTCAAAATATCCACATTTCACAAGGGAAATGGAGCTGGCTAAATGCAATAAAATGCAATAAAAAATAAATAAAATAAAAATAAAAATAAATAAAATAAAATAATATAAAATAATATAAAATAAAATAATGAAATAAATTAAAATAAAAAATACAATACAATAAAATTAAATTAAAATAAAATTATTAAATTAAATTAAATTAAATTAAATTAAATATTGGTTATAAATGGAGAACTCTAGTGAAAGCTGGCACTAAAGGGCCGTGTAACAAAAGCAGCCCAGCCCCGAGGGCGCTGCCAGCCCTGGTGCCAGCCCAGACCACAGGATCTGTTCCCATCCCGGATCTGTTCCCATGGATCTGTTCCCATGGATCTGTTCCCATCCCAGGATCTGTTCCCATCCCGGGGATCTGTTCCCATCCCCTGGATCTGTTCCCATGGATCTGTTCCCATGGATCTGTTCCCATCCCCTGGATCTGTTCCCATGGATCTGTTCCCATGGATCTGTTCCCATCCCCTGGATCTGTTCCCATGGATCTGTTCCCATGGATCTGTTCCCATCCCAGGATCTGTTCCCATCCCGGGGATCTGTTCCCATGGATCTGTTCCCATGGATCTGTTCCCATCCCGGGATCTGTTCCCATCCCTCGGATCTGTTCCCATGGATCTGTTCCCATGGATCTGTTCCCATGGATCTGTTCCCATCCCGAGATCTGTTCCCATCCCTCGGATCTGTTCCCATGGATCTGTTCCCATGGATCTGTTCCCATCCCAGGATCTGTTCCCATGGATCTGTTCCCATGGATCTGTTCCCATCCCAGGATCTGTTCCCATGGATCTGTTCCCATGGATCTGTTCCCATGGATCTGTTCCCATCCCAGGATCTGTTCCCATCCTGGATCTGTTCCCATGGATCTGTTCCCATCCGGGATCTGTTCCCATCCCTCGGATCTGTTCCATGGATCTGTTCCCATGGATCTGTTCCCATCCCCGGATCTGTTCCCATCCCCTGGATCTGTTCCCATCTCCGGGATCTGTTCCCATTTCGGGATCTGTTCCCATCCCGGATCTGTTCCCATCCCGGGATCTGTTCCCATCCCGGGATCTGTTCCCATCCCTCGGATCTGTTCCCATGGATCTGTTCCCATCCCGGGATCTGTTCCCATGGATCTGTTCCCATGGATCTGTTCCCATCCCAGGATCTGTTCCCATCCCGGGGATCTGTTCCCATGGATCTGTTCCCATGGATCTGTTCCCATCCCGGATCTGTTCCCATCCCGGGATCTGTTCCCATGGATCTGTTCCCATGGATCTGTTCCCATCCCAGGATCTGTTCCCATCCCGGGGATCTGTTCCCATGGATCTGTTCCCATGGATCTGTTCCCATCCCGGATCTGTTCCCATCCCAGGATCTGTTCCCATGGATCTGTTCCCATCCCGGGTTCTGTTCCCATCCCGGATCTGTTCCCATCCCGGATCTGTTCCCATCCCGGGTTCTGTTCCCATCCCGGGTTCCCCCGCTCCTCTTCCCGAGTTTCCAGCCCTGCCCCGGTAAATCGGCTCCTGAATGCGGCGGGGAGGAGGAACCCCAGCAGAGGTTAAAGCTTCCTCGGAGTTTTGTTTTTTTAATTCTTTGATTTATTCCAGAGCAATCAGTAACAGCCCCGGTTACTGATTTACAGCCGGGCTCGGTCACGGCGGCTGCGGCACAAACGGCGGCTGCGGCACAAACGGGTTTGTCAGGCAGAGCCGCTGAGGGCGAAT